>VDFB02375578.1:0-64031 GCA_007258455.2 Sequoia sempervirens | reverse complement strand
AGGCTTTTCTGACGTACACTGTGCGGGACCTAGACAATGAGTTGCACGTCCGTTTATCTTCAATGCCAGGGCAGCGATGGCGGAATGGGCGGATTGGTTTATACGGTTTCCCACTTTCACCTATCTCAGGGTCTATGGCTATTCAAGTGCCCCGATCATGTTACCAAGGTACCCGTCGGACGAGGTCATCTTCATGGAATTCTTAAGGCAGGCCCACGATGTTCATACAGTCCTGAGAAATAGAAGGAAACCCTCTCTTCAATTTCCATTAGGGTTGGGAATCTACACATGCAAGACTGCTACAGATGCTAAGACGATGGGAGATGAGTTAGATAAACTCGGCCTCAAGTCTTACAGCGAGAGACGATCATTCGATCCTCATGGTGTCTACACTGGCCGGCTTGAGAAGAACTATGATCATATAGCCACACTTGAAGATTTTTGGGCTCATTGTACAGATGAGTTCGAGGTGCGGAGACGTAGTTACAGCAGACTTACTCTCCACCAAATGAAGGATTGTTTAAATGAAGACATAGAAGGGTTATCAAATGATGACGAGGATGTGCTTCTCCCGATGTATACTCAGAAGTGAATTGAAGATCAGCCCCTTCCACAAGTAACTGGGCTAACAAAGAGTCACTCTCAGTTGAGGATAGGACAAAACAAGTCCTTGAGCACAGCAAGGTTTTCTTAATCCTTAAGAGGAAAAACTCCATTCCAGTAGCAGAGCCGCCAAGGACAATTCCCTCTTCTTCCAGAACGCAGTCAAAAGGAAAGGGTAAAAGTCAGTCTCAAGAAGGCGTCAAAGGTAGTAGGTCAAATAAAAATGTAAAAAGAAGGTTAGACTTCTCAGGCATAATCATACAGGAGCAGCCTACAGCTGGTTCAGAAGCTCCTCCTGACGAGTCTGTACCTCAGAAAGAAGTAGAGGAGCCGCCTTCAACACATGTCTTTGTACCTTTGATAGACTCTTCACCAATTCACATCGACCTTGATATCGAAGATGATGAAGAGATTACAATTGTACCTCCTAAGGAAGTTAGTAAAGATACTACTGTGTCTTGGCTTGAGAACTCCTTAGGAAGGGTAAGAAGAAGGGCTTCATATCAAGTGAGTGTTGATGATCTCGATAACATCTATCAGGAACCTCCTAAGAAGAAAGCAAAGAGACAAGTTCACTTTGATAGGAATCTTGATAACGAGATAATCATGGAGACTGCATTGCCCCCAGAAGACAAGAATAGAGATGAGGTAAATATGGATGACTTCGTCATGGTCAAGGCTAATCTTGGTAGAAATACCAAACATGTAGATTTGAGTCTCTTCAGAGTTGTGTCCGAAAACCTTCAAGAGAGAGTACTTAAGGATGGAGAAGACAAGGAAGCCCTCAAGGCTGAAAATCAGCAGCTCAAGCTTTATATTTCTAACCTTGTCCATGGTTCTTCACAAGCAACCCAGTTGCTGCCCCAGATTTTAGAGACACCAGCTGATCATCATCAGTTAAGACAGCTGGTCATTTGTGGGAAAGAAACTCAAGAATGGATCGAGAGTTTCATTGTCAGAGAAAGGGAGATCTTGGCACGGATGTTCCAGTTAAGAGAAAACGCTCATGAGCTACGTCAAGGTATCCAACGATTTGAACAAACACTAGCTGAAGTAAAACCAAGGCATGAGATCATCATTGCTGATTTAGACACAGCTAATGGTTCAGTAGTTTCAAAAGAACACAAGAGACAAATCCTTGCTTGGAGGGAGCGCCATGTTTTCAAAGTTAAAACCTATGAGAGGATATCCGAGGAATTCGTCGCCTACAGACAAAGGGTGATTGAAGCTCTCCTTTTCATCAGTGAGTTCATCATAGAGATTCCTTCTCAGTACAGTCTAGAAGATGGTTCCTACGTAGGGCTTGATGAAGTGCAAGATCAATTTCAGAGTGTTGTTCGTAGTTGCAATCCAATTGGCGGAAGGATAAGTCATATTTTGATGATGTCAGCAAAGTTCGAGAAAGCGGCCAATGAGGTTGAAGATTTCTTGAGATCTGTTGTAGATGCTGAAGATATTTTGGAAAAGCGGTGTTTTGCTATTGATGGCATAGATGCACCGAACCGGGACACAATTTCTAACTTCCTCGCGGATGTGATCGAGCTTTAAAGCAGCTTTCTTCAAGAAGCTTTCTTTCCCGCTTTCTTTCTATTCTTGGAATAATTTTTATCTATTCTTTGAGAAGAGAAAGAAGATAAAATGTAATAGTTGGCGTTTCCCCTTTTTTTCTGCTTTCTAGGGTTTTAGATGTTATCTTCTTTCTAGATTTAGTAATAAAGCTTGCTTGTTGAGCAAGCCCTAGATTGTGAATCCTCTGCTTCTCTATAAATAAGAGCCTTTGCTCATTAGTTTCTTTAACCATGCTAGTGATAACAAAACGCTGAGCCTAATGTGCCTTCTGTTTGTTATTCGAAGTATTGTTCAATTGTGTTGTGATAAGCAAATTGTTGGGCCTCTTTAGCCAACAAGGAGTTAGTGTGATTACTATTTCTATTGTGTAAGAATAAGATTGCAAGCCTCTTTAGCTGCAACTTCTTGTTCCAAGCATGTTAGAAGTGAGTTTTGTTCCAGAGATTTGAGTAATAAAATCATGAGCCTCCTTTGCCTTGGTCCAAAATCTCAGATTTCGGTTTTTTATGTTCTACTTTTATAATCTTGATTTCAACTTGCATTGAAGTGTGTAGATGTTTGTTGAGAGAAAGTTTATTGAAGTATTTTGTCAGAAAATCTACCTTGTTCATTTCTAGTTTCTCTTGCTCTGCTATTACTTGAAAAGCCAGAAACATCTTTAGTTTAAGTTAGTCATAGTTGAAGTCCTTAAAATCGGAAAATCTCAACTACGGCGTTTGTGTTTAATAAACCTTGTGCTCTAAGCTGATAAAAAAGCTAGGCAACTTAGTTTAGTTTACTTTCTTTCAAACACCATCAGCAAGAGGGAGCTTCCCCTCCTAATTTGAAGAGCAGTTTATCTGTGCATAGCTATCCGTTTCAAATACGCATTCCAGAGGTGCGAATTTAAACACCAACAGAAGCTTCATACATTCATTGTAGTATCTAATCCTAGGAAGCTATGTGGCATTACCATATTATATATATAAACAAAATTTGCCTGAACCTGAATCGATATCATTTAGAGTCCTTATCCTCCTCAAAGTCGAGAAGCCACTGGAAGCCCTCAATAGGATCAAACCGGAAGAGCTTGAGCAGAAACCGGTACCCGCGCATCACCTAAACTCGAAGATCCAACAGCTCGCGGCTAGTCACATCCAAAACAAAGGGATAAAAACGAACAATGGGTCTAGAAGGCACTCCATATCACCCGGGAAAGATAAACCAACACCCAGTCGTACAGCAACCAACACTTTGCCTAAACCTCCAAGAAGATGTGGAAGAAACAATTCTCAAGCCAACTCCTACACTTGGGCTGGGGAAATGTACATATCAAGTAGGCAAGACACGAATCGAAACGAGATATCGGTATTTACTTGATACCTAGTCTTAGTCACAAGAAACTTTTGACCAAGAATTAACTTCACTGCATTAACAGTTAAACTGCCCTCATCCCTAAGAACCTTTTTCAGACGGTAATCTGTAATCAAACCTAAGAAAGCACACTGGTCCTTTGTACTAGTGAAACGGACAGGTGAATCTATGGCCTCAAAATAAGTAGACAAACCCTCACAGACAAACAAAGGACTAGCAAGCAAGCGCCTGGGAAACACAGACGGTTGGCAACTAAGATAAAGCCTCCTTATATAAACCGCTACAGCCATTAGTTCTGGAAGCCACACAACAAGTATCATTGCTAAACCCTTGGAACCCTAGCGCTTGCTAAACAATAATGGTGGAAGTCGAACCATGGCGCACAATGATGTGTTCGACTGGCAATAGAAAAATGGAGAAGCCAAAGGGAAAGCATAAAGAAAGAAATCCTTGAAAACCTAAAACCCATGACACCAATGAAACCCTAGAACCTCTTGCTAAAATCTAAAGCTTGGTGAGCACTGTTATCACGGACTCTAGTAGCACTCGTTCCACGGATAACCCCCCTACGAAACTTGTCTGTTTCCTAGGTTAGTGAAGTTCAAGCACGCAAAACGAGGTGATTTTCAAGCCACCTCGAAATGTGTTCCAAAGCCTCAAATAGTTAGTTTGAGCATCCCCCTATGTTCGCCTCGCAAAGACCTTTGAAACGAGCTCCTTCGCGAAGTCTCACTGTTCATACTTAGTTAAATTGTGAAATATGCAGTTGCACCCAAAAAGTGCGCTCCTGCTCACAGCCAATTTTTGGCTAAGTGTTGAAAGTGCAGGGGCGCCAAAAATCAGCGCCCCTGCATGAAAGTGATTTTTCAAAAATGTGCAGAAGCGCTAAAAAAGTGCGCTCTTACACATTGTTGCCAGACTTAGCCAATTTTTTACTGTGGTGCTGAATTTTAGCACCTTTGCACTTTTCTTCCAGACTTAGCCAATTTTTGACTAAGGTGTCGTTTTTTCAGTGCTTTGCACTTTTTCCAGTTTTGTGCCACTTTTTATGCCTTGATTAGTTGCACAACTTTTGTTCATTTATGACACTCCCAAATCACTTTTAAGTGATTTTAATTGACTTTTAGTTCATTCCTCCACTTCATTCTAAACTCCTCTCTTTCACTTCCAACGTGCTGGGTGACCAAGCTACTTTCAGAAACTCTTTTCTTTTTGTGGTCTCTTGTTGCATCGACCTAGGTTTTCGCTTTTTCTCAGGTAAATCTCACCTTTCCATCGTTTCTTCCTTTCCTTTTGTTTCTTTGACCATGCCATCACACTCACAAACTCGTGCATTCATGAGCTAAGTGTCAGGGCGCTGATTTTCAGCACCCTAACATGTTTTCAAACCAACCCTTTCTAAGTGTAAGGGCGCTGATTTTCAGCGCCCTGACACCAAGTGAACTTTCTAACACTTCAAAAGTGCAAGGGCGCTGAAAATCAGCGCCATTGCACCAAGGTGAATTTCCTCAAAGTGCAAGGGCGATGATTTTCAGCACCCTTACACTTTTCCCAGTTTTTTCTTAAAACACTTCAAATTTTCCCAGTTTCGCTCCAAACCTTGTTTTTCCACTTCGTGCATCGTTTTCCGTGCATCATCGCCCGTTTCGCACTTGTTCAACATCTTTGCTCGCTTCACGCTTCCCAATGCTACTTTTTCTGTTGACACCTGTTGATTCACCATCCTTGCAGTTTTTCTCCAGATCTCGTCAAGTGATCCCGAAGGTGATGTCCTTTGATCTTGGTTCTTCCACATAAAAATTTCATGTTGGAGACCAAGAAGAAGTATGAAGACTCCGCACCCAAGCAAGGAACCATGAGGATTCCTAATCTCCAGAGTTAGATCTTTTCGATGCATCCTTTTATGCATCTTGTAAATATTTCCTCACATTTTATATGTCTTTTTGTAAAGTGTAATTGCACCAAGTTCGAGATGTAATTTCATTAAGAAAAATTACACTTTGACTTTGGTCCAAGTTAGGTGAGATCTCCTAAAATCGCTCACCCAACTTTCCTTGATTTTCTCAAATTAGTTTCCTACTTTTGCTCATCCCTCTTTCTATAAATATGAGGGATTTCCTTTGTATTGTTTATCCTTTAGTATTTTGCAACGAAGTGCTGCCATTTTTGAAGCAGAATTGTGAAACTTTGTGTTCATACTTTGTGAATGAAATCTGATCAATAAAGAAGAAGATTGCAAACCAGACTTTGTGTTGGATTCGATAATCTTATGAATTGATCTCATTTGGTGGTGATTAGCTTATGGAATCTGAAGGACTCTAAGTAATTCATGTAAACTTTGTGTTACATCTTTTATTTAGATTTACATTCGTGTTTTGTTTATCTTTGGTTGAATGATCTACAGGACTTTGTGCTTGTAATTATTCATGCTCTTTGGATACTTTGGTTGGATAATCTACAAGACTTTGCGCTTGTAATTGTTCATGTTGTTCAAGGAATTGCTGCATCTAAGAAGACTTTGTGCTTCTAATGCGACAAACGACACACCTATCACAAATCCAGCATTGATAAAGCTACGAAACGACTTTGTGCCTTCGTGAGCTTTCACTTTTATTTTACTAGTTTATTGTTAATCACTTTTGGTACCTCTATGCTTTGCTTTGACAAGATAGAGGTATTGGCATTACTGCTTGTTGATCGTTTAAAGTTATTGTGAATTGAGAACTTCCAACAGTGAAGCATTGTAAACATCTTCTCTGAAAAAAGAGAGAAGGATGAATGTAACACATCCCCCCTTCGTAAGTATTGTGTACATTTTGTAATTACTTTGTTTGTTTTACTATCGCTTCTGTCAGCAGTAAGAAGGGTGCCTCCCCTTTCTGAGAGGAGAGATTTACATCTCACATAGTTGTGGCTGAAGTCCTAGTTGTGTAATCTATCGAAAAGCTGATTACATAATTTTCACCCAACAAGCACGTTAAACAATACAACTTTGCATATGAGCCGAAGTAAATGGCATGTCCAACGATGAGTACAAATGGTGATTTATGAGTCACGTCAAAACCATCAAACATACCTAATAATCACTAATCTAGGCGCTACCCCTTCATAATGGTAGTACTCACCAATAAAATAATAATAATAATAATATGTGGCAAAAAGAAAAATATACAGTACATTTCATGGTACATTCAATTGAAAGAAAAAGCAGAAGTGAAGAGAGTCTATGGAGGCATCAAGAATAGGAAGAGGCACTCCCACTCAAAACAGTATGGCAAATGAAATAGGAGGAAGTATGGCAATTTTAGCGAAGTCTCAGAGACATTGTACAACAAAGTTTGCAGATAATCATACAGCCAAGGGTGAGAAGGGTGGTAGTATGGAGGAATCGGCGTGCCATCGCACCGTTGCATGGGAAGGAGAGGAACATCATACGGTCTCATAACGTATGACAAGAGGGAAGTCATAACATACAACATCAAAGGAACCGCACCATACGAAGCAAGAACATTACACATAATTCCCTTTCCTGAGTATGGAACAAAGTACGAGGAGAAGGAAGGAATAAAACCATATGGTGTACGGATGGTAACACGGCATACAAGGTATGTCGTACGGAATTGGAGGTTGGCCGCACAGCTTAGACAAAGTGTGGCATCATCCATCATACAACACACTCCGTGCGAGCATCCACTCACTGTGTGCGACATCAACAAACAACTCGTACAATGAACACCAACAATTTGTTAGATTTATGATCAGATTTAATGCACAGAAAATTAATTTAAAATTATCACACAATAACACAGCAGATACCCTAGGAAAACCCTCCTCTTGAGGGAGAAAAACCCAGCAACAATATATCACTTATATATTGAATCACAACAAGAATGTCTCCTTTACAATAGGCCGATAATGAGGCCAATAGAATGCACCACAAGCTGATGCTATCACTAGAACAACCAGATGTAATTTGCTGATAATGAAACTCAGCCTCCAATAATGTCGATCTGCTCTTGAGAATAACTCGCACTAGATAAGGCTCGAACTTATGATGAATATCGAATGGAATGGATAATCAAATGAGTTGCACTCAAAGAGTATAAATACAATGTGAAGAGAGAGACGTGACTCTCCAAGATCAACATGTTGGCCTCATCCAAGAGGTATGTCTTTTACAAACAAGAAGTCGGCCTTCATAGAAAAACGCACCTCCAAGATAATCGTGCCATATCACATTAAATAAATATTAATCATTATTTACCAAATGACGTGGCCATTCATAAAATCGTTCTCACCAATTAAATAGCCGATAGGCTATAATTTAATTGTTTTCTATATTTGATCTGGGTTGGAAGATGCGACCGATGCTGCATATGAACATCAACACAATTGACATGGTACAAGGAAAGACCCCAACAACTATCATCATACGATGACCTTGGATTGTACGCCCTCAAACAAGACTCAACATGGTTCGACGATTTGATTGCATCATACAGCAAAGGAATGGACACAATGTATGACAAATACAATTCCAACAACCAATCATACAAAGGGGAGAGGAGGTATCATTGGCAACTGATGCCCAATCACTACCGAAAATGGACATAGACGAGGCCGTACCAATGAATGAGATGACTACAGGAGTGGCACCGCCAGTGGCACTACCACCACTACTAATTGTACCATCAGTGTTGGCAGGCGCACCGCCAAGACTACCAAGTGCACCGCCAGGACCACCAAGTGCACTGCCAGGACCACCAAGTGCACTACCAGGATTGCCAAGCCCACTACTGTAACAACCACCCCTGAACTTTTTTTTGGTTGTTTGCTGAGTGTAATGGTAATTGCAGATATGTTCTTGATTCACATATTTTCAACATAGAATGCCATTCATAAGAAACATTACAAAGAAGGGATAACCATGAAATTGCATTGTTTTCACATTGAACCATAACATATCATAATGGAAAATGATAACCAATGAAATCAGACTTAATGAGAAATGTTTTAGAGCTGATAACAATGAATTTCAGACCTGATAACAGTCATACTCTAATGTCCCGAGCCTGACCTTGCCCTAGGATTCGCTTGTTGATTAGGTTTAGAGTTTCTTCTTTCAAGGGAATGTTCTCTCTAATGAAATAATCCTCGCTTGAAATCTGCATTCACCATATTAACAACATTTCCACATACACATATTTGTTAGCATTAATATCTAGACATCCAAAATATAAACATAATCACAAAAGCCATGATGAAGACATATGAGGAGTGGCATGGGTTGATCCGCCCGAAGCTATCCATCTAAGCCCAAGAGCACAAGCGTCCGACCAAGACTACGCAAGACTACCCACCTCTTGGCCCCAAGCGGCAGGAATGTCCAGCCAAGACTATTCCACCCTTGGAGTGGCATGCTTAGTGGAAACACTTGTACCTGCTTTCTCTACCCGTGCCATCACCTCAAAAGACACTTAACCTATTGCGGACAGTCAGGGGAGTGTGTAAGTGGCCCAGGCCTACCACCCTTCCATGGCCGCAGTGGATCTTGAATGGGACCCCCACCCCTCCATGGCCCACCCATGCCTTGAGACTGGGCAGACTATGAGTAGAATTTCCACCCCTCCAAGGCCCATCCAAGCCTTGGGTTCCAGGGGCGGACTTGAGTGGGGTTTTTAGGCACCACTTCCCTCACACCCTTCCTCCTAATAAGCTTGCAAACACTCAGAAGACAATCTTTTAGCAATCAAATACATTTGCATTTATTACTGATTCTTTAAGTCAATATCAACATCATTATCATCATGTTAATACTAAAGAAAGCATTACACCAATAATTAGATTAGCAATATCTTTTTCTTATATTCAAAATATGCTAACTATTATTGCTAAGTGAGTATGTCACCTGAGTTGCTGTATCTCTCCACGTTTTTTCATTCCTTACCCGCCTCCTTCAACCTTATACTGGATTGATCATAGGATGAGGACAATTCATAAGTATACATAATTTACTTATGTTTGTATTAGAGAGTCATCATTACTTATAAGGCTTAATAATTGTTGCAAGCATCATTATTGTATATAATAGATACCTATTTCATAAATATATTGTTATATAATTATTTCTCATTAATTTCAATCTTCCAATAATATATATATGTATATATTTACTGCTATACTCAGAAATATCCATTTTATTTCTGTCATCATTATTCAGATTTCTACTTTTAAATCTCCTTTTACTCAGAAATTTATTTCAGATTTTATTTATTTCCCATTCGATGCCTAATTGTCTTGGATGCCTCTCCTTTTATATGCAAACCTCCAAGAGTCATGTTTACCTTTTGACTAGGGATGTGTCCCTTGTGTACTTGCTGACCTGTTGAAACAGATTCATGACTAATTATAATTGCTGTCTTTCTTAAATCTGTTTTCTGTGCTTTAAGCCCCTTAAGGCATCGGTGCTTAGGTGTTTTGTAAACTAAAATCACTGCATCATAATCGTTGATTCCAAGAACCGATTCATGAATCGGGATTTTGTATTTATATTTGTTGTTTGTTTATTTAATAAACAGATTGCAGTATTATTTCTTTTGTGATTTATTTAGTCAACAGATTTATTTATGTAGTTTAGTTGTTTATTCAATCATCAGATTTCATTATTATTATTATAGTAATCACCAAAATAATGTCTGTTATTTTATTTCTGGTGTTTATTTATTTGTATTTTAATATTTCATATTTTAATCATTAAAATATAATAACAATGAATTGTCAATATATATTTTGTTATTTATTTGCATTATGATGTATTTCAATGTGTTACAATTATGGGGACAGGACACATACAAGCACAACAAATATTTTCAAACTTGCACCACAAGATAGTTACAAGAGATGCTAATCAACCACCACGATCTCACACCAAAGAACCGCACGAACTCCAAGATGAGCAGATTTGAGGCCTATACATCAGCAGACATGAGTGTGCACAACTCCCAAAATGGCAGGATTCCCTAGGAAGGGTGATTTGCTCTTAAAATTCAATACTACAAAAAATGCAAATGAGTCCTTGAAATGTGGTGCACAACTATGAGGAATCCTTTGAAACAATGCCCAAAACAAAGCGTCAAACACCAACAGAGCTACGAGCAAATTAGCACTTCCAATCATTGTGAAAAAGTGAATTTCCAGAATTCTGAAAATGTATATCAGACCTCGGAAAATGAGTTTAAACACCTCCAAACACACACCAAAATGAAGCAAAGCATCGAACACACCAAAACCTCCGCTCCCACATCAAAACACGGAGAAAATCTTCATTCCTAAACCTCCAAATTGATGAAAATCAGAAACTTTGTAAGTGCAAATGTGATCCCTAAAGTAGAACCACTCTTTCCGACTAGGGTGGATTTCTCACCACCGAAACCAGCAACTAACAGTGACGGTTTTCATCCTCAACTCACAAAAACGGTAATCTGGAAGCGTTCCAGCAGCATCCTGTTATGTTGCCAAAGTAGAGATAATGAAATGAGAACCCAAGAGATGATTATATAGAAGAGAGGAGGAAATTAAGGCAACACAATTTGAATTCACTTTTCCCTCCAAGAAACCCCACACACCCTTCATGAGCTTTTTAATTTCATTTTTAATTCCTTATGCCTCCCCCAAGTTTGGTGTCCAGTTTTGGAGGCTAAATATTTGCTTATAAAACCAACTTATTTCACCTTATTCCTAAGCATGAGACAAGGGGTCCTTTTAATGAACACATGACCCTCACTTAAGTTATAAAGTAACTTTATAACAAAACTTAAGTGACGGAAATATAAATATTAATTTGATTACCCTTAGAACTCACCAACGCTCAAACAGGAAATATTACACTACTGGAGAAACAAAGGCCAAGACCAGCTACCAAAAATACACTTACTAAAAATAGCAATTGTTAAAAGATAGTAAGTGTGCCCAAACACCAAACTAGCACAACCTGAGATGCATTGAAACTTACTATAAATAGTAAGTGTTAAAAATGGCCATTTCTATAAATAGTAACCCCTACCAAAAAACATTGAAAACCACCACAAAGCCCAACATAGGCCTTGAGTCCCCTAACTAACTCAACTTAGCCTACAAGAACCCTAGAAAAGGCTAATGGAGCTCCCAAACTGATCAAGTGCAAGAAGGGGGCATTAAAATTGCCAAGACCACTAGAGGCATCACCCAGATTGTCAGGTACATTACTAGGACTACCAGCCATAGTTGTCGTGAGACTAGTACCGGTACTGCTACGGGAGACTGGTACCGGTACTGGTACGGCTGTTTTTTGAAAATAGGAGATGAGGGTACTTCGAGACGCCATTTTTTTTTAATCTAAATAAAAATTTAAAAATATAAATATTAATAATTTATAGAAAATATGATGACATTGAACTTTCAAAAAAGACCAGTAGTAAAGTTTAACAATGAACATTAACTTTAAATACACAAATGTCATTGCGTCAAAGAGTTCATACTTCATATTTCATAATCATAGTTCACATTTTAGGTTTTTCTTTGCAGGAGACGTCATTTTTCCAACAGGAGACGGCAGGGTACTCGGGAAACTCCGGCAGAAGTCTCCAGGCGGCAGGAGGCCACTCCAGAGACATCTCCGATACCGGAGAAATGTCTTCGTCTCCAAGACGTGTCTCGAAGGGGGGGAAGACGCGTCTCCCGGCAACTATGCTACCAGCACTGTCAACTGCACCGCCAACAGTCCTACCAGCCGAGAACAACCTACCTAGAGACCATGTATGGGTCGGGAGACAAATCTGGCCAAAGAAGCACATACAATAGACCAATGGTTGCAACAATTGGGCATTCTAGTAGAGGCTCTAGTGTTCCCTTCATCACCAGGGCTTATGGTCGAAGAACTTGGTCATTGAAAATTCCCAACTATACAAGCAACTCCACCTAGAGGGGAGAATGCACCAAAAATTATAGCAGAACGAAGAACCATCATGGGCGGCGCAGGTGCTACCCATGGTTGATCCTTCTGATACTGAGGACTCCAGCGAGGGTGGATAAGAAGGCATTATCATTGAAATCACCAAACCCAATGAGGATGATCCACTTGGCATAGCACAAAGGTACCTTGGAGAGCTTTAGTCCATGGCAAGGGTAATGTATGAGGTAGGGGAGATATCTCGAAAACTAGACATTGGCCATGATCCAATGGTTGCATAGGAGGCAAAGAGAATCCTAGCCTTCGTGCAGCTTGGATGCGAAGAAGAATTTTTCAAATGCTTCATCTCACAGGGATGGTCGAGAGTGGAGACGGCCGAGATGTTGACAACCTAGCAATTTCCGAGAACTACAGCTAGTGGAAAGCATGGTAGAGTTCTCTCGACTCTTCACGGGATGGAGCTCTACAACAGAGATGTTTTTCTAAGGTTGCGTCGAACCATGGCTTCCATTGAGGAAGACACGCAATCGAGAGATAGAGCCATCTCACAGGCCGAGACTATTCAAGCAGAGCTAGCTAATTGTAATGTTCCCTTCCTAGGAAGTTCAGGCGATTCAACGGCTAGCCTATCATTCAGACCCTTGTAGGCTGACAGGTGTGTTTACAGGGTTACTTTTGGCAGTTATTCGACGTTTGGGGATACTACTCCATCAGTTGATTCAAGTTTGGGCCTTGGCAGAGTCTTATAGAGTCAGATTCAGGCACTTACTATTTATAGTAAGTCAGGCAGACAAAGGTTACTATTTCGGGCAAGGCACCTGGTTCAGTTGATCATCTCAGTTTCGACCCAATTTGACAATTTGGTGAGCAGACGGTGAATATTTGAGCATTTGATAATATTTGGAGAAATATTAAAGTGTGACTTTATATTATAAAGTCAATTAATTAAATATTAAAGGTGTCAATGAAATAATATAAAGTATTTAATACTTTATATTAAAGGGGGCGATTATTATTAATGATTTATGTATTCATTAATCATTTTAAAAAGGGACGCCATATTATAATATTTTCTCCTAAGTTTCCAAGGGCGAATTTAATAATTTATTAAGTGCTTCTTGAGTTGCTTTTTTGGGTCAAACTTTTCAAGACAGCTTATATTTCACTTCAAGGCAAATCGAACTTCATTGTGAATTATTCTAATTTGTCTTATTTTCTCTCTGAGAACATTAGGGTTTGTGAAACAAGGTTTTCTGCAAATCATTGGATTTTGGAGAATGTTCCCTCTTCAGAATCAGACATACTGAGACTGTGAGATACCAGTTGAAGATTGTCAGTTGAGTGGCTTCATTTAGAGGTCATTACAGAGCTTATTGTGAAGTTTATAATCAAGGGTTTGGATCGATCTTCTTCAAAAGGGAATTCATTTGCAGTGGTTGTTCATATCTATCATCTGGCACTTATTCCAAGGTCCGTACGACTCCATTAATTGCTGGTTTTTGGCCGTACCCGTCAGCTGCAAGGACGTCTTTCTCTGTAGAAGCAAATCGCCTTCCCTTTTTGCTTGATTCTTCCTTTATGGGTGGCGCCTTGTTCTTTTGAGGTTCCTGCGTCATTATCTGAGAGGGAGGTTCCTGCGTCATTATCTGAGAGGGAGATCATTGTTTCCTATGCTAGACGTACCATTCTTTCATCATTTAGGGGGCTGCAATTAATACCAAGTTTTTCCATTAAATATTATTGCCTTTTGTATGCATGTTTGAGTTTCGTCTTTGTAATCTTGCATCAAATGAAATAAATCCATTCGCCATCTCTCTGGGAGTTATTTGATGCATAGTTTATCATCCTTATATTTATTATGAATTTTTAGAACTATTTTATACATAATCGCACCATCTCTTTTATTTGCAAAAACCACAAAAAAATCAAAAACAACAAAAAGAAACAAAAATTTGCATTCGTCATCAGCAGTCAGGGTTGAGAGACACCTGGTCTCTTACAGTGGTATCAGAGCACAGTTTTCCTACCATCTTGTGCTTTTTCAGATAGATGTGTGCTTTTTCGATGCTTTTTCATGAGTAGAGACATTATCTTCTACAATAAGGGTAGAGGAACAGGCAAAGTAGAGGATTGGACAGGTCCACCTATTCCAGAAGGTGAGACAGTATCAGGCGTTCTGGGTATACACAGATCCAGTTCTAGCAACAGTGAGAACAGTATCACCACTCTCATGACAAATCGTGAGACTCCTACAGAGTCTCGTAGGGATACAGGGAAGGAACCTACCGAGGGGGAGATGTCTGAGACTGAGTTAAGACGGAGACATGACAATATGATGGACATGATGTCTCAGTTGATGGGCACGATGAGGCAGTATGGTCTGCCTCAACAGCATTACATACAGATAGGACAAACCAGCAGGACTACAGGCATAGACCAGCCACAGGTATCAACACAGCAGCAGTCGTCACCTATCTTTCATGAGCGTAGGCCTGGACAACCTACCTTTATTACTAGCGAGGCACCTCCGACTCCAGAGGCAGAGCAGCCGAGTCACCAGCCAGAGTTTCAGCCACAGCATGGTACATCAGTGGCAGACGTGACCAGATTCTTTGGAGAGTACTCGACATTGGCTCCTGAGATCAGGCAGTCGTTGTCCTTCCATGAGTTTATGGATGTGCATAGACCCAGGGGCGGAGGTAGATTTGAGCGTAGAGCTCCCCAGTACCAGCCACCACCACAGGTGAATAGGGATCTTCAGCATGCAATGAGCAAGATTGTCTTGCCTTATTTTGATGGCTCAGATAAGAGTTCAGCGAGGTCTTGGGTACAAAAGTTAGACAATTACCTATCTTTGAGACCTATGCAGGAGGACGAGGCCATTAAATTTGCCACACTACATCTTGATGGATTAGTGCATGATTGGTGGCATCACGGCATGTACACATTGGGTCATCACACGGTTACCACCTACCAGGAGTTCACAAACAGGCTCATAGAACGTTTTGATAAGAAGGATCCAGAACTTTACTTTAGGAGCTAGCTCAGCTCAGGCAGACAAGGAGTTTGGATGCCTACATTGGTGAATTCCAAAGGGTTGTAGTCATGGTGACAGGTATTTCGGAGAGAAGACTCGTCATTCTATTTATCAAGGGATTATATGAGCCGATGAGAGGTTGGGTTAAGGCATTTGATCCTCCTACTCTTCAGGAGGCAATGAGGAAGACATGCAGTATGGAGCTTGCAGCACCTCGCAGCAAGTTCTCTTCAGGCTCCACACCTTATTCGAGGACTAACAAATCATTTGACAGGAATAGAACATTTGACAAGAAGAAGGATTCACCTGATTCTAAGAGACGGAATGCACCACCATTTGACAGGGAAACATTGAATGATTTACGCAAGAAAAAGTTATGTTTTTGGTGCAAGGCACCTTATGATGAAAAACATGTATGCCCTCTTCGTCCTAAGGCCAAAAGTAACCAGATGGAGTGGTTTTATGAGGGTGAAGAGCAATCTGATCTGTCAGACCAGCAAGCTGATTCAGAGCATTCAAATGATGAAAGGTCTGAAAATGATAGTGAAAATGAGGTAAGAAAGAAGTTACAAGAGGCACATTTGACTAGTCTTCAGACAGATGGATCTTTTAGGCTACGTGGGCTCCTAGCAGGTCAGAAAGTGATTACTCTACTTGACACTGGTGCCACTCATAACTTTATAGATGCACGGTTGGTATAGAGACGAGGCATACAGACAGAGGAGTTTGAGGGTATTCGAGTCAAGGTGGCTGATGGGTACACCCTCAAATGTGATAGGAGAATAACAAATCTTCCGATGCAGCTTAACAACTATGAATCCAAGGCTGAATTCTACGTTATGAATATGGGAGATACTAATGTGGTACTTGGGATGGCATGGCTTCATGATTTGGGTGAGTTCACACTCAATCTTCGAGACATGGAGATGAAGTTCAAAGTAAACGGAAAACCACATGTCATAAAAGCCATCAGAGAAAGTAATTTGAGAGTGGTATCTTTTAGACAGATGGAGCAGCTCATTCGTCATGATATGGTGGATTGGGCTGCAGAGTGTATGTTGTTACCAGCACAACAGGAGCAGCAGAAGGTTGAGTACCATCTTGACATTCAGGTACTGAGAACTAAACACTCTAAAGTGTTTAGTGATATTCCACCTAGCAAACCTCCAGACAGAGGCATCGAGCACATTATCGAGTTGGAGGAGGGCACAAAGCCCATTATGATCACACCCTACAGACATCCGAAACGCCTCAAGGATGAGATAGAGAAAACAATCAGTGAGTTGTTGGCTATGGGGCATATCAGACCTAGCAAGTCACCTTTTGCTTCATCGGTTGTATTGGTGAAGAAAAAGGATGGGTCACTACGGATGTGTATAGATTACCACCAGCTTAATAAGAGAACAATCAAAAAAAGGTACCCTATACCTGTAATGTTCCTTTTTGATGGAAATACCTAAACCTGAATCTTCCATCCAAAATGTTTCTCAAAGAGACATTGGTAGCGTCAAGGATTAATTAGTTTAGTGATATTATCAAACAAGAAAGATCCTTCTATATAATTCATAAGTACAAAAGGGAGCTGCTAACGTCTATCGAAAATCAAAGAGAAAACCATTATCAAACTAGAGTTATTATCACCTATAAAGCTCGATAATTGCTGCAAGCATTATTATCGTAACAATCATATAAATGCTTATATTCTACTTTTGATATGTAAATATCATAATTTCTACATGACTCAATATTTATATATTTATTTCTATAAGAATGCATCTATGCATATTCTATTTCGCTAACATTACCTAAGTAGTACATATTCTCCCTTATATCATTATTCATATATATTATTGATGTCATATTATTTATCATCCAATTTATCTATATCGATGGGTGCATAAATAAACAACCATCATCCCTTACCTGTTGGTGGCGTACATATCTAATCCCTCCGAATGTTACTTACTTTCCTTCAACTCTTTCCTTCATTCGACGTCCTTCCTTCCTTCCAAGCTTCAGCTAATTGACGCCTTTGATCACCTTAGTTGTAATCAGTCAGATAACACTAATAAACTCGTCCTTACTAGAATGTTTAATCGGTCCACTCCAGGGCAATCTATTGTTCTCCCGCCATGGTGGTTCCGTCCAGAAATGGTGGCGTATGTCTCCTGTGATGGTGGTTCTGTCCAGAAGTGGTGGCGTATGTATGGTGTGATGCCCCGTTTGACTTCCTGAAGTTATACGTCCGCTCCTCGACTCTTCTCTAACCTATAGAGTTCATAGTTTGAATCTTCGCTGCTGATGACTCTTATCTTGCTTACCACGGCTCCATGTTCATTTTACTATAATCGATGGTTGAATGGACTATCTGAGATGACGAAACAAGTCCCGATAACTATTCATCATTAATCCTTGCTTGCTGCTTCATCCAGTAGAAACTCGTAGAATCAGGGTCGTCGCTATATTCCTAAAAGTTCCGTGATATTGTTTCGCCCAATATCATGTTTTCCTGAGATACTTTTGTTGCTATGACCAATGGTATTCGACGGTGCCCTAAAGCAGTACATACATTCCAACCGATGACAACTCGTCCCTAAATGGGCGCTAATACATAAACTTTCGTAATCAAAGAACATCCTCATCCTCTCTTCCTTCCCATGTCAGGGTCTTTATACTCTCCCGAAGATCAATGAAGAGTCACAGACGTCTAAGGGTAATGACCTTTCAAGATCACTTTAATTGGGGATTAACCATTAATCATGGCTTTCCATAACCGTAGGTGAATAAAGCCATAATAATATATTTGTATGATAAACGTTTACAATATTAATTTACTTTATCAGAATATTATTATTAATTATAAATATTTAATAATTTCAAATTATAATAATAATAATTATTTGTTCAGCTATAATTATATATTCATTTTTTTGTATTATTTGTATAATTATAATTATCCAATAATAATATTATTTTATATTCATTTTGTATACTTTAATATTTATTATATCATAAAAACATTTGTAATGATTTTACAATTGTAAGATTTGTCTTGGACAATTACAATTTTGTGATATCACAAGATTAATTATTTTAATTATGCATCTAACGACACAAAAAATTGGGGACATGACAGACCGATTAAACATTCTAGTAAGGACGAGTTTATTAGTGTTATCTGACTGATTACAACTAAGGTGATCAAAGGCGTCAATTAGCTGAAGCTTGGAAGGAAGGAAGGACGTCGAATGAAGGAAAGAGTTGAAGGAAAGTAAGTAACATTCGGAGGGATTAGATATGTATGCCACCAACAGGTAAGGGATGATGGTTGTTTATTTATGCACCCATCGATATAGATAAATTGGATGATAAATAATATGACATCAATAATATATATGAATAATGATATAAGGGAGAATATGTACTACTTAGGTAATGTTAGCGAAATAGAATATGCATAGATGCATTCTTATAGAAATAAATATATAAATATTGAGTCATGTAGAAATTATGATATTTACATATCAAAAGTAGAATATAAGCATTTATATGATTGTTACGATAATAATGCTTGCAGCAATTATCGAGCTTTATAGGTGATAATAACTCTAGTTTGATAATGGTTTTCTCTTTGATTTTCGATAGACGTTAGCAGCTCCCTTTTGTACTTATGAATTATATAGAAGGATCTTTCTTGTTTGATAATATCACTAAACTAATTAATCCTTGACGCTACCAATGTCTCTTTGAGAAACATTTTGGATGGAAGATTCAGGTTTAGGTGTTTCCATCAAAAAGGAACATTACAATACCCCGCATCGATGAGTTGATTGATGAGTTGCACGGTGCTATCTTCTTCACGAAGATTGACTTGAGTTCCGGGTACCATCAAATTCGGATGAGGGAGCAGAACATAGAGAAAACCGCTTTCAGGTGCCATTGCGGTCACTTCGTGTTCTTGTTTATGCCTTTCGGTCTAACCAACGCCCCTGCTGCCTTTTAGGCTACAATGAACAGGGTTTTCAGTTCTCAGCTGCGAGGATTTGTGTTGGTCTTCTTCGATGACATTTTGGTGTACAGTAGGTCATGGGAGGAGCATTTAGCTCACTTGGATACAGTTCTGAGTATTTTGGCTGAGGAGTCCTTGTATGCCAAGCAGTCCAAGTGTGAGCTAGGCATGGCTGAGTTGTTGTATCTTGGGCACATCATCAGTGCCAAGGGAGTCAACATGGACCCTGAGAAGGTCCGAGCTATAGTAGAGTGGCCAGTACTAGAGAACCTTACCCAGCTCAGAGGATTCATTGGGTTATGTGCTTTTTACAGACTATTTGTTAGTGGGTTCTCACGACATGCCGCACCCCATACTGATCTGACGAAGAAAGGGGCATTTGCTTGGTCACCGCAGGCTCAGGAATGTTTTGACAGATTCAAGGTGATTATGAATTCGTGTCCAGTTCTAGCACTACCAGACTTTACGAAGTCTTTTGATTTGTATTGTGATGCCTCAGGAGAGGGCATTGGTGTCATATTGATGCAAGAGAGACACCCTATTGCTTTTGAGAGTAGGAAGCTCAGGGGTCCTGAGAGATTTTATAGCATTTATGACAAGGAGATGTTAGCCATTATGCACGCTTTGTCTAAGTTCAGGCAATATCTGGTGGGCAGTAAATTTAGTGTGCGTACAGATCACAATAGCCTGAAACACTTCCTTGGACAGCGAGACTTAAATGAAAGGCAACAAAAATGGGTCAATAAATTGCAATCGTATGATTTTGATATGACCTTCATTAAGGGGAAGCAAAATGTTGTAGCTGACACATTGTCTCGCAGACCTCAGTTGAATGCTATGGCACAGATCTTTGAGGATTGGAGGCACAGGATTATTGCAGAGTATGCTAAGAACCAATGGGCTTCTAGCATAGTTGATGGCACAGAGCAAGATAGTAGATACACCGTTGTAAATGACCTGATCATTTACAAGGGGCGGATTTTTTTGGTTCCAGATTCAGAATTGAAGGATGCAGTTCTGAAAGCCTTTCATGATCTTCCTATGGCGGGCCATCCCGGTTATTTCCAAACATATAAGTTGGTACGGGAACGGTTTACTTGGAAAGGGCTAAAGACTGATGTTCTTCAGTATGTGCGAGAGTGCGTTGTTTGTCAGCAGAACAAACAGGAGCACACATATCCTGCTGGCTTGCTTCAGCCACTTTCGATACTTGACAGGAAGTGGGAATGTTTATCAATGGATTTTATCACGGGCTTGCCGAAAGCCCAAGGGAAAGATTGTATTTACGTGGTTGTTGATCGGCTGACAAAATATGCACACTTCTTTCTGATCACCACTACATTCGCAACATCGCAGACTGCAGAGCTCTTCTTCAGAGAGGTATTCAGGTTACATGGTTTGCCTCGGACTATAGTCAGTGATTGCGACAATCGGTTCATGAGCAACTTTAGGCAGGAGTTGTTCAGACTTTGTGGAACCGAACTAACACCTAGTACCAGCTACCATCCACAGACAAATGGGCAGACGGAGATCGTCAATAAGTGGGTGGAAGGATATCTGCGTAACTATATAGCTGGACAACAGATAGCTTGGGTGAGGTGGATATACCTCTGTGAGTATTGTTATAAATTTACTCACCACATGACTATACAGATGATGCCCTTTATGGCATTATACGGGTATGAAGCGCCCAACCTTTTGGATTTGGTGTTGAGTGATAGCAGAGTGCCCATCGCAAGTGATATGTTGCAGGATCAGCAGGATATTATGAGGTCTCTCAGAGATAATATTCAGGGGGCACAGAATCAGCAGAAGCAGTATGTTGATCAGAAAAGGGTTAAGCGTTCCTTTGCAGTGGGTGACATGGTGTATCTCATGTTACAGCCTTACCGTCAGTCCACTCTACGGAAGAGTGGTGCAGAGAAGCTGATTTGTTTTCACTGTCATGATTTTCAAAATCAACTTCCTCCCTTCTTTTTTCACTGCATAATTCCTGAATAGAAGGCTTGTCAACAATATCTTCAAGCAATGAATCATTATTGATTGATGCTCTTAAAGTCTTGGTAGCAACATACTCTGCTTTAGTGGCTGCAACCACCTCAAATGAATCTTTATGGAGCTTTGCCAAGCAAGCTTCTTCATCAAAGACAACATCTTCTCCAATGACTTCGTAGTTTGCAATACAAAATGGATTTTGAACTTTATCAAGATCAAAGGGAAATTTATCCCACTCAAGTTCTTTAACATACCTTGCTGCCATCTCACCAGGATCCCAAATGCAAAAGGGTTGATTGTAATGATCAACATGAAAAAGATCTTCATGCTCCTCTTGGATTGGTGACTCTTTGAATGAGACACCTCCCAACTCAACAAAACTGATATCTTCATGAGAATCTTTCTCCAAGAGCTTAGTTTGATGACCAAACGATTCTAATCCATAACTATTCATGACATCTTCACTGGAATGAAGTAAAGGATCATCATTACTAGCTGATTTGAAGACTTCATCCTTCTTGTCTTCAATGAGCCCTTCATGTAAAGGTATATTACTAATCTCTTCATTAGTTGTTACAAGCATACCAAGTAAGCCTTCTTGATTTCGTGTCATAGACTCTTCATGTGTACTCAAAATTGATGTTGCCTCATTGCACTCATCCTCAAGATGTGCGAACAACTGCATATCAATAGGTACTTCTTGAGAAACAGCCTTACAATCATTGAGAAACAACATTTTATTTCCGTTTTCTGCATTAATGACTAGCTCATTTTTTTGCTCTGTCTTCTTCAAGTGTGGCTTCAATTTTCTCTCACACTGAATGAACAAATCTCTAATCAACATACCAGCAGTAGAGGAATTCTTTCCTTCTTGTTCATGAATGTTTAACATAAAAGTTAAGACGGGTTTTGGAATGTCATCCATCTCATTGACAGTTAAAATTAAAATGTTTCTCATTGCTGCAACTACATCCTCTTCTTGTTCACTCCAAGTTGAAATGAAGAGGTAATGGATCAAATAATATATTCGATCTTGCATACCCAATTCAACCAGCAAAATACTTGTTTTGAGTTCTAAAAAGATCTTCAATATAGCAGCTCTTCTAGAGTGCTGATTGCTATCAGTTTCATCAAGGTCTTGAAAACTTTCCACTATCATATTTAATATGGTCTTCATAGTTTTGTCATCACAGGGCAATTGGGGAATTACAATTCTTATTATCTCCATGAAACATGAAGAAATCAGCAGCTTGGTTTCTTCATCACGATGCCCCAACCAATAAGGCTGATTCAAAGTATTCACTACAGGAGCTAGTGCCAACTCCATTTTCTCTGAAGGTGATAGCTTCACACGTCTCAAGCATTGTTCTAACAAATGAAGAATGTTCTCTTCATTTTCTCTTGACTGAAATTCTTTACCAAGTCTCTTTCCAGCCATAAAGAGAGTCTCTGCGAACTTCATCTCTTCTTCATTAGCCATGCCTAACTGCCAACTTCTGAATACCACAAGGAGCTGAACTAGAATCTGCTCTGACTTTCGATGTAGTACCGAAGATCTCTATCACTCTTCTGCCTAAACATGAAACACTAATCAACAGGATGGCAAGATCTTCTGCTTTGATACCACTGAAATATGCTAACCAATTTTTTCGTTGAATTGCACAACACAAACCAACACTTAGCCAACTTGATTAGCATTAGCTCCAATCAAAACCTCTAACAAAACAACTCTAACCAAGAATGCACCCTAAAACCACTTACGGAAGAGGGGCGGGCATATGGTCAAAGGATCCCTATGCTTCAACTTGATACAGAAAGGAATGCAACTGAACTGAAACAAACTCAACGTCAAGAATGTGCACTCAAGATCCCAGTGAGGGCGAGGTGCTAACATATGACGGAGTTATTAATTGAAATTGAAACAATTAGGCGGATAACCAGCCATAGGAATTCATACTAACTAATTCTTCCGCTGCGGCGGGCATCCACTTAAGAGTGGGAATTCACCACTTGAGAGTGGGTACAAGAGTAATACAAATCCAATTATCCACACTGGTGGTAAACCATCCAGGGGTACTAATGTGAAATTAAAGAAAGAATTGCAGCAATAAAGGACTGGAACAATACTACTGTTTACAGTCTTACAATATGGAAAAAGAGCTGCAAATTACATGAAAATTACAATAGATACAATGTACCATGATACTGGATGATTCCATGTTAGACATCAACAATAAATGATGAAGAAAGGACTGGAGATTCAAACTTAAACAAGTCTGATGTAAAATAACAATTTTGGAAATGAATAACCAGTAACTGTGAAACCAATTAAATGCTCATAACTTCACCAAATTACCTCTGAATTGAGTGATGTCTTTTGCAGAAGCCTTCTAGGAGGTAGGCGCCCAAAAACAGATCACAAAACAGCACCAAAACTCAGCATATAATTCAAGCAAAAATTCCAATGCTTTCAAGAATGGTACGGCCCTCCTTGAGGGGCGATTTTGTCATTAAAAATCAGCAACTCAAAATAAAAATCTGGAAACTTGTGGAAGGGGTCGCCCAAAGCATAGAAATCAGATTCTCGAATGCCCAAAACAAAATAAAAATTACTCACAAAGCTGTATACAAATTCGACTTTCAGCTGTGATTGTATCAGCAACTTCAAAACTGGAAATTTCATCAAAAACTTCAATTGTTGAGCTCAATCTGCTAGTCTGATTTGAGAAGCAGCAAAAAGGCCGACTAGGTGTTATCTTTCAAACACGAAATTGGACAAGAGGCTTGGAGGAAAGCTTTCCTTGAAGCAATAGTTCAATTGTCATTTCGACAGCATAACATTAACAAAATTCATGGATACCAAATGCTGGAGCCACGCTTCTCTTTTATAGAAAAGGAGATGTCTCTTCGAATTCCTTCCAAGGCACGCCAAAAGACACAAAGGACTCTTCAAATTTCCAAATATCTTTTCATTACTCAAGATGGCGTCCACTTTTCCTCAAGGCATTAAAGACTTTATTAATATTTAATTCTTATGAAGGCGTCCCCCTTCAAGTCCACCTTTTAAGAACAACATAAAGTTATTTCCCTAGGCCAAGGGGTCAACTGCAAATTATAACATTAATGCCTTTATTTATGAAATTCACCAATATAAAGTTTTTAGAAGCCAAAACTTGAACTCATTTAATTGCTCCAACTGAAAATGAAGACTTGAAGACTGAAAACTGCATACTGCCAAAAATAGAATTTACTATAAATAGTAAACTCCCTGAAGTTCTATAGAACCTCTAAAGAAGGAAACCCTGATTTTACCTCAGACAAGCCTACGGATTTCTGGAAATAGGCTAAAACCAAATGAAGAGCTAATGGCCAAAATGGGGACATTACAGTCCGCCCTATCCAAAATTGCTTGTCCTCAAGCAATGCCACAACACTCCAAACTGATCCCATCAAAACAAATAGGATCCCAGGGTCCCAATTCCATCTCAGAAAAGTTCCACCATGCTGATGCTGATCCACTCTGATCATAAAAATGAAATCGTTGCACCATAACTGCGCAAACCAACCCTACAACCTCAAAGTGATAACATGCCTGAAATTCAAGCTGAACAACATGGAAATGTTTGATTCAAAATCTACCAACGTCTCATGCCCAATAAACTCCGAGGAATTACCATATGTAATGTCAATGTCAATCACCATTCTGAGAACAATGAAGAATAATTTAAGCAACTCAAAAATATTCTCATCAACATAACTCCTCAAAGTAACAAACCGAGTCACAACAGCAAGTGTGTCTCCATCATAGCTAATTGCAAAGGGAAAAACAACTCTTTGCAAAGTCATAGCAGCTGCATCCTCAAAACTCCACAAGGATGTATAATACCCCCTTTGAATAATGTTGACATATTCAAGAAAATTTCTAAAAATTTCCACCAATCTCTCCCCCATAGTCTCAAAAAATTGAACCAGATCAAGCAAAGGTTCGCTGCCCCTAACACTAGTGCTAGAGATTGAACAAAGATGATCGCTGAAAAATAATTTGAACACCATCCAAAACTGATCCAAATCACTATGAAACATCATTTCCCACCTTTGGGACCATAAACCATCATTGATAAGAGATTGTGAAGAGAAAAAATAAGTATACCATCTACTATTTATAGGTACTTGTTGTTCACAGTCAAGGACCGCTGTTATGATTTTCATGTACTTATCATATCCGTGAATGAATGAGAATAAAGCTATATCTTCTAAATCATGATAGCTATTACTATATGTTCTGTAATTCTGTTATTTTTGTTTACTTTGTAAATCCTTCAAAGTAGAATAAGCAAGTAAACATACGACCTATATTGAAGTCTTGCATCACATGACGCACAAACAACATCCGAGAGTACGGCTTGAGAATTCTTAGGTTGTATAGTGTGCAAACAAGGCAATCTTGCACCATATGGAATGCACGTTAAATAACATACAACAAAACCATGTACGACAATTAATCAATGAAAAATCTATAACTTTTGGCTCTGTCAACACTGTTTTTAGCCTCTTAAAAAATCATGAAAAATAAGGTGTGTCATGAAGTTTTGTGTCATTTTGGTCTCAAATTAGGCTTGGTGGCAGGGGCTCTGCTCTTGGACCCCGCCCTGTACCACACCCCGCAAGTGGTGCTGCCCCTCGACCCCACTTGGGGCACTACCCCTTGACCCTATTGGGGGCCTTGCCCCCAGACCCCCACAAAGGGCGCTACCCCTTAACCCCGTAGGGGGCATTGCCCCCAAACACTCATCGCACTCATTTGAATTGCCAAGTACACTCCAAGTCCAAGTTTGCAAAGTACACTTCCAAGTTTGGTTACCAATCCTTATCCACAATATTGTCATCAATTTGGCATTCCTTCCGTAATGTTACTTGATGGTTACTTGTCGTTTGGAAGACGACTTTTTCTTTTGGGGGGGATGATGTAGTCGATGTACAATGTCTATTATTATGCTTAGGTAATCTTGGTTATCTGACTATGTATTAATTGTTTGTATTAATTGGTTGTCGGCTTTGGGTAGTTATAAGCATCAATTGGTTGACAGTTGTGTTCTTCTTGGCAACTATCAAGGCCTTTAAATACATTGTGTATCGTCAAGGAGAGTAGTATGATCTAGTCAAATCGACTCTAAACCTTGGCTGACCATCTCTAGTCATCTTTTATAGTAATTTCACGGGCAAATAAGCATATATTTTACACATGTATCTGGTATGCATTGTCATCTCCATTATTAATTCATGTATTTAATTTATCAGATAGAGTAGAAAACACAAGAAGACATAGTATCTATTTAACATCCTAAGAGATGTAATTGAGGAGGTTGGCCTTGAGAATGTGGTGCAAGTCGTGATAAATGTGGCCTAAGTGTGTCAAGTAGCAAGGAAGTTCGTTAAAATGACCTACAAACATATATAGTGTATCCTTTTCTATGTGTATGCCATGTGCGATGCACTCAAGGACGTCGGGAAAATAAACTAGATCAAAGAAGTAGTTCTTGATGTGAGAGATGTACAAATGTTTATCTACAACCACCACATCACATACACTATTCTAGATCACCTCTAAGAAGGAACTTCCCAAACCTACAAAGACTAGATATGCCCCATACTTCATTCTCTTGGAGAGAATGCTTGAGTTGCAAGAGCCATTGCAATGCCTAAATCTAACTCAAAGTTGGGGAAGAGGGTGGGGAAGAGGGTGAAGAAAGTGATGAAGAGCAATAGTTTTTGTACTAGCGTCAAATAAATTGTCTCTATCATATCTCTAGTTTTCATAGTGATTAGATATGGAGAGGCTAATGCTCCAAGCCTTGGAGAAGTGTATGAGTGCATTGCTAGCATGTTTGGCCAAATGAAGGTAGTTAGACAAGCAAAAGACACCACCTTGCAATTCTATAATGAACACATTTGACCTATCATAGAATGTAGGTTTGAGAAGCTTAACACTTCATTGCATAAGTTGTCTATGCATTGAACCTGAAGTGGTACATGTAGAGGCTTGGCAGATTTTCCCTTGTGGCAAATGCTAAGGTGAAGACAAGCTTCATGAAGGCAATTTAGACATATGGTATTCAGAATGCAGCCACAGTTCGTCATGAGTAGACCAAATTTGCAGAACTTAGGGGATATCAAAAAGAGGCAATGTTGGATAGGTAAACTATAGCTAAGGAAGACCCACTACTATGGTGGGCAATGTGTGGGTTTCATTCATTGATAACTACAATGGCCATTCACCTCTTGTCCCATGTTTCTAATTTTTCTACTATTGAGAGTAACTGATCTACATACAACTTCATTCCCTCTATCAAGAGAAACATGTTTACCTCTATAACAATGAAGAAACTTGTAGCTATACATAGCAACTTACGTCTGATCAACTTCAGCATGCTTAAATACAAGGAGAGTTTAGAAAAACAATAGGATGTAGAGCTAGAGGAGCTACTCAAATTGACAATGATCAAACACAAACAAAGTTAGTTGATGTCCATTTGGAAAAGCTTGAGCTAGATGGGTCCAATAGTTAAAATGATGAGGAGTTTGCCATAACCTCTGGGAATGACAATTAAAGTCTTAGACCACTGAGGCATTGGCTAATTGTATCTCAATGTAATCATCATATTGAAATTTTGAATATAATAATATATTGATATTTGGCCTTTTCAATGCATTATGTTTAATAACTTACAATTTCAATTGTTATTTTTTATACAATTTTTATAGCTAGTTTTTCAAGTACTATATTGTATTTCCATCACCGTCCACAGCTGTCCCCAAATTTGGGTCCTTGGACCCTTGTCCTTAAAACTCTATGGAACACTACTTCTTTTGTCCTTTCTATGCTATTAAAAATTTGGCAAGTTACATGCGAACTTGTGAGAACTAGCTAGTCAAATGTCTTAGTTGATTTAGATGTCCAATAACACACCACTAAGTTATTGACGAGTACTCACTAAATTTGCTGAGTACTCATTTTTTCCCATTGTTGTGGGTTTGAACAACTTTTTCAACAATTTTCCAAGCTCTGTAAGAATTAGACTCATTTCTTATGCTTTTTAATACTATTTTGCTTGTTATTTAAGTTTATTTTATAATTTTATGTATTTTTTAATTTATCAAGTTTTTATCAAGTCCTAAGTCTGAGCCAAAATTTTGGCCTGCCAAATTTTCACTGAGTATGAAGTTTAAAACCATCATCTTATACAAATCTATCAACTCCAGAAATAATTCAGCAAATAAAGTTAAAAGACATCATTTTTAAGAACCAGATGTAGACCTTGCCTTGACTTGTCTCTAACAAAACACACATGGGGACAATATCAGCAGACATGTTCAAGGAATAGCTCTTTGGTGCAGTTACAGATCCATTTGCCATCAACTCCATCATAAACTGCATCCATAAACAATTTGACACATAATGGTGATGTACGTTGAAAAAAGGAGAAAAAAACTAGTTGCAAAACATTCAATGTACATTAATTTTATCTAATGGTTCCAACTTCCAACACATCAACAAACTTAGATTATATAATTCCATAATATACATTCGTACCATAACACACAACCAAGAAAAATTATAAAAAGAAATTCTGACTTTTTTACTCATACGTGCAATTTATGGATCCCTATATCACCAGACATGACATATTTCACTGAAAAAGTCAGAAATTGCCATAATTGTCACATATCATTCACATGGAGCAACTTTTTGGGGTTTATAAAATTTAGCTCTTGAATGGAATTTTCATTTGTTTGATTATTCAGATAACAAATGATTAGTTTGCATGTTTTCACCTATGGCGTATCATGGAATATTCAATTTCAATAGTACTGATATGATCCTCATTCAAAAGGTCATCAATATGGTGCTTGACAGTTGAATCTATCAAGTCAACAATATACAAAAGCACCCAACAGCACTGGAAAGATTGGTGCTGGAATTTCCCAAATCCATCTACCTAAGATATCCTGATACTTACCGATGGCCTGCTAAGCAAGAAGACTACAAAACTTTTGACCCCTATACCATATCCCCTCTATATCTTATAAAAGGTCCATGGAACTTTGGAAGTTCTCATTGCAGGCAGAAGGCCACCTTTGCACATCATCTGAGATGTACCATGACATTCACTTGGAACCCAATATGTCAAATACCATAACTAAGCCCCTTATATTATTATTGAGACTATGAAGACTCCAACATGGACAATAAGCAGAAACACAGAAACTTTTCAGTGATGCACAAAGGCCAAAGTACTGTGAAAATAGGTATCAATGCCATGAATACTAAACAGGATAGTTACTAACTGCTATTTATTGAGACAGATTGCGAAAGCTGTTTTTAAAGCACCTCAAAGCCTTGACAACCCACCAGGGCAATTCAAATTGTCTAGTCTGGAACTAGGAGGAATGGGCATGGAAGCAGCAGGATCCATCACGAGGCAAAGAAGAGATCAAAGCAGTGTCTTCTAACATTGGAAGCCCATCCCACTAAATCCAGACATTCTAGCACTTGCACAAGAAAGAAGCATGAACTCAAAGCATCCTCTTTTATTGCTGTAATAAAAGACACTTATATACTCACTAAAATGAGATTGTACCTAAAATAGGCACAGCAGTATAATCTTCAATATCACATACTGATTTTCTTAGTTACATAATCCTATTAACAGTGATAAAAGTATTATTCTCAATTACCTGCTTATACATGAAACTTAAATTATTGAAGAAAATTAGTAGACATGATTTTCCAATGTCCATGAAGATGAGCTAGTATGCCTTTGGAATAAATTGTGTTTAAGGTTTTCTGCATAACATTTCGGATCACACTTGGAATTCTATCATCAAGATGAGGAAGGGATGTCATTGAATGTGATTTGAAAACACATAAGGCAATCAAGGAATTTAAAATTTAAGTATTGATCTTGGATCTTCTTGCAAGAGTGGAACCCATTAAAAATGGTTATAGTCATTGACATGCATAGTCAAACCATCAAATTGAGAATACCGGTAGCCAGTCAATTACATAGATTAATTATACAATTCGATATACAAGTAGTCCTTGGTAATTTCAGCTTTAATTGAAAGATGCCTTTTGCTATCACCAAAAACAGGGCTTCAATTTAACATTCTACACCATCAACATGGTACTATACTGCTCTAGGTATCTCTGATAGAAAACTCAATGCTCACTGTAACTTGCAAATGATTCAGCACAAGTTGCGAGCAAAGTACTGGTCGTGTCACCACCAAGTCTACATCAAAAACTACCCAAGTTTTTACAAGTGACTCGTGCGACATGTAGTCAGATTCGCTTGGCATGGGAAAAGAAAACCCATGTACCCAATATCATTTAGCATCCATTTTTTTACCTCTATTTTTGCATTTTTTCTCTTTTTGACCAAGCAAAGTTGCAACTAACATAAGAGTTTGAACTTTGAAGCAATTTTTTACAAGAAGTTTGAACTTAATTTAAAGATTAAATTCAACTACTTTAGAATCATTTTCACAAAGATGTATATTTATTATTTTTCTTTCTTTTTTTTTCAAATTTGAAATGACAAATGTCAAAAACCTAGAGGTGATGTTGCCATTTTGCCCCCGACATTTCCTAACCCTACCACATGTTTCATTCTATTTTATCTTATAAATGTTTTCCATAACACAACATTTTGTTTGAAATTTTGGTAAAAAAATTTCTATGTTAATCTTGTCGATTTTATTTTTTTTCTTTGTTAAATCAGCAAAGGCAAGTTCAAGGCAAAGCAACGATAGGAAAGAGCCTACATAGAAGTGTGGGACACGTGCTAATGCTAGGAGCAAGGTCCACTATAATTTTTACAAGCTTCTTATGATAGAAGGAATCATTTGATTAAAATATCATCTTGCTTGAATACCTGGACATGAAGTGAGAACATGTGAGGAGACACCTGAAGAGAATGGATGCCCAACTTACAAATTTTGATATGAAAAGAATGGAACAGAAGAGGACAATAGAAGCAATGGTAGTGATGATAAATGCCAATCCCAATTCATCTATAGATTCATTTATTGCCCCACCCAATCCTCATCTGCTTTACTCTAATGTTGAGACTCCACAAAGTTCTTCTTCATCCAATTTCTTTTTCCACGCAATGTTCAAAGAGCACAACTTCCACTCGAAAGTACTACAAGGAATAAAGAGAAACACAGCAAGGCTAGGATGGCAATTACAAACTTATGGTACTAGAATAATTTACCCATCAATGTGGCAAAAAGCCCATACTGGGAAGGGTTGAAAAATGCATTGACAATTGCCAGTGAGAGGTTTAAAAATCCACCAGCTAAGGATTTCAGTGGGCTAGTTCTAGAGGAAGTCATAAAAAATACACGACTTGTAGTTGATGATCCAAAGAAAGTATGGTGGAGCTAGGGTTTCAGCATCTTATCAAATGGATGGATAGATGGCCAAAATAGTGTAACAACCACCCCTGATTTTTTTTGTTTGTTTTCTAAGTATGATGTAGATTGCAGATTTGTATTTGTTTCAAGTTCCATTCAACATGTTGTAGCATTCATAGAAAACATTGCATTGAAAGGAAATCAACATGGATTTGCATCATATCATATTGAGCCATTACAAATCATCTTGGCATATAACAATAATTGAAATCAGACTTAAAGAAATACATATCAGACCTGATTACAGTCAAATAAAGTCCATTTCTCTGTCATACATTGAGCAGCAAATGCATACAACTCCTCATGGAAGACACCAAATGCAAAAACTATCAAACTCCAGCACTCTCCTTCACATTGACTATTATTCAACTGTGAAATGACACCATCAAAAGCATGTTGCAGACCTCTGAAAGTCGTCGATCTGAGAAGAAAATCTGAAAGTCCAAACCCCCAAAATGATATGGCTCCATAGGAAAGGCGAACAGCTCCAATAAATCAATCCTCCACCAAAAAAAAATACAAGTAAATACTCTAAAACAAACTCCCAGCAAAGAGGAATCTACAGGATCGATGCCCAGAACGAACTTCCAACCACAATCAGAGTTATGAACAAATTAGTGCTTCCAAGCACTCAGGAAATGTACTTTTCCAGAACTCAGAAAAAGTACATCAGGCCCCTAGAAATGAATTTCAAACAGCTCCAAATACACTCCAAAAGATGCAAATCACTCATCAACCCAAAATCTTTGATCCCATATCAAAATACAGAGAAAATCTTCATTCTAACTCCACCAAAAAGACAAATATCATAAACTCTGTGAATGCAAAGGTGATCCCTGAGGTAGAATCACTCCAACCAGCTAGGGTAGATCCCTCACCACCGAAACCAGCTACTAGAGATGAGGGGTTACGTCCTCAACCAGCAGAAAATGGAAACTTGGAGACAATCCAGTAGCATCACTTTATGTTGCCAAAATAGAGATATCCAAGTGGGAGCCCAAAAGGTGAATATATAGAAGATGTGGAGGAATTAGGGCAACACTTTTCAAATTCTACTTTCTCTCCAAGATGCTATGCACCCCTCATGAGACCTTTTAATTTACTTTTAAATTTTCTCTAATGCCTCCCCCAATCTTGGCATCCACTTTTGGAGGCTAATATTTTGCTTTTAAAAACAACTTGTAATCACCTTTTTGCTAGGCATGAGTCAAGGGGCCTTTTTATGAACACACAACCCTCACTTAAGTTATAAAGTAACTTTATAACAGAACTTAAATCAATCACCCTTAGAACTCACCAAGCTGACTAGAAATATTTCACTGCACTGCTGGAAAAACAAAGGCCGAGACCAACTACCAAAAATAACACTTACTAAAAATAGCAAACTGCTAAAAATAGTAAGTGTGCCAGAACACCAAACCGACACAATCTGAGATACACTAAAACTTACTAAAAATAGTAAGTGCTAAAAATGGCCATTGCTAAAAATAGTAACCCCTGCCGAAAAACTTAGAAAACCCCCACAAAGACCAACACAAGACCTGAACCCCCTAACCAACTCCACTTAGCCTATAGCAACCTTGGAATAGGCTAATGGAAAGTTCAAACTGATCAGGTGCAAGAAGGAAACATTACAAATAGAACTCTCCTAAACTTTTTGGTTCTTTTGAGTGAAACATTAGTGTTCTTGAAGTTCAGATGCGTCGCATGAAATCAAAAACTATGGAGACTTTTTAATGTCCCCTTCTCAGGCTTACAAAGTTCAACGACCATTAGCCTCTTTTCTAAGTTCTTGTAGGCTAAGTGGTAAGGCATGGGGACTCCAAAGTTATTGGAGGACATAGTTGCGACGAAACAACTTTCCAAGTAATGGCAATGAGCTCAATGGGCAATACTGGTCTGAATGACACTCTCCGTAGTGTTTTCAGACTTTTGTGGAGTTCTCCAAAGTTTTTGGAGAGCATGTCTATGTTTGTAAGTCACCAAAATGGCTTCAATCATTCCTCCAATGCCTCAATATCATGTTGGCACTGCCAAAATTGGATTCCAATGTGTTTCAATATTTTTTGTAACTTGGGGTAAAATATTTTAATATTTCACTTAAGTTTATAATTTTTTATTATTATTTTTATAATTTTAAGTGTGATGACTTTTCGAAAAGGTAAATTGGTCTCCAACTTGGATTCTTACAAGAAATAAGCAGACATTACTTTTGAAAAAATGATTATTATTATTTTGAGTAGGCATTTGAGGGAAAAATAAATTGTTTTATTATTTCAAATTGAGGAATTTCCCTCCAAAAGGTATACAAGGACACGTTGGGAGTTCATTTGGGGAGGTTGAAGATTGATAACAAAGTGCTACCAGATTGTATCTAGGTTCTCCAAGTCTATGAGGATGGTAACCCTCAAGGATTGTTCTAGTTTCGGAAGTGAGATATATTCCCTAGCTAGACTGGTGTGGTTCCATTCTGGGATCACCATTGGTGCTAATTGTGAACTTTTTATTCATGGCTTTCCAATATGAGGTGTTTTGATGTGATTCAATTTACTAGTGTTTGATGAGTATTTCTTTACAGTAGTTGAGTGTTTTGAGTTTGATTTTCTTGAAGTTCATGTTGTTGGCCGTACCTGTGCAAGTACAAGGTCATACCCCTCTTTTCGCTAGTTCAAATTGAAGTGATTAAGTTTGGATTCTAGGTATCTGACTAACAAATTCTATATGCTAGGCAACCAAGAAGGAGTTGATAGCAAGTTGCAAGATGAAGTCTTGACTTTTATGTAATGTCCCCAATTTTTGAGTTAGCATATATTATTAATTTAAGTTGTCAAAAGGTTAAATTTAAAAAAGGACAACTTAAATTAATAATGTAAAGTAACTTAAGTTATATAAAAGTAAAAATGAATTATTTAAGTTACTTTTTATGAATTATCAAAAGGAAGTAAAATAAAAAGTGAAAGACAAAAAAGAGGAGAATTCAAATAGACACAAGGAGTTACGGAGTAGAGAGAATAAAAGTTTCATGAAGCTTTGTTGGAGTAGGTTGGATTGGATTTGTGGAACAAGTTTTTGGCTGCATAATTTCCAAAACTTTGTGAGGACGGAATCCTTCACAAAGAATAATCATCTTCGGTGTTGGAATATACCCCCTGGATGATTGCTGGCAGTCCTACTTTAGGGGCTGTGTTGGTGCTCATTGTGGTAAATTTAATGAAGTTTTTGAAGGTGTGTTGTCATATATATAACGACAATTCAATTAAGATAATTTGAAAATCCAAATTTTCAGTTGTCTGGTAATTAGAAGGAGTTAAGAGACTATTATGGCAAGTTGCATATAATTCCCTTAGGAAGAAGCGAACTTTGTATGTAGATATGTCAGAATTTGGGAAGTCTTAAATATCCACATATCTACCAAACCTTTTGAAAGAAATCGAAGACAATATGGAGTCGCTTTGCAGATGATTTATGCTCGTGTAGCAGCTACTATTGGAAGAGGAAGCATATAAGGAAGAAGACTAGGAATAAATTTAATTTAATAACGGTTTGTTTCAAGATTTCAAATCATCGATATACAATATTGAAGAATTGCAAAGGGAAACGTGTAATGTCCCCTACCTGGTCCTGTCTTGGAACTTGCTTGTTTTAGAGTAAGGGTTGGCCAATTGGGCACTCTAAGACAGGGTTCTCTTGGCTGATCACCTGATTTGCTGTAACTCCTAAGCGTTTTCTGCCTCTTACTCGTGTTTGTTTGTTGTCTTCTAATTCTTGTCTTTATATTCATGCAAATTTGAATATAGGCGTTGTATCTAAATATTGCTTATTATTCATGCACCATGATGTATTTGACTTTAAGCTCTTCAAGAGCGTTCAGATCTGTTGTTTAAACTGTACACACACACACACACACACATATATATATGTATATATCAATTCCCTCCCTTTCTTTACATATCATACTTCTTTTTATACCTTAATGCCTCTACGTGAAGGGTAGTGTTCTTTACCCGCGTCCTTTGAAGCCAAACGATCACTTTCCAGACATCACTTCATTTACTAATGCATGGCTTGTTATATCATGGAAGCAATTGGTATTTGTGTTATACTTAATCTCATATGTTGGTGAAATTGTCCTCTTTTAAAATCCAAGACTCCTTGCTGAAGGTCCCGATAGCGAATGGTTGAATGTATTTCAAAATAGACAAGGCTTACCGTTAATTGAAGGCAAGTTGGAAATATACAAACTGACGCCCAGGTAATTCTTGACTATCCACGTCAATCTGATAGAAGGAAGTATTCATATTATTATAATTGGTATGCAATCAACTTACTCCTTATCCTATCATATGGTAGCGGTAGTCATAAATTAACGACGTTATTAATTTTTGTTAGTTTTAGGATCAAAAGATGAATAAGCAAATTTAATTTAATTTCAAACAAATACACACACCATATACCCTGGGAAAACCCTCCAACTTGAGGGAGAAAAACCCAACAACAATATATCACTTATCTATTGAATAATAATCAAAAAATTTCTTTACAATGAGGCCGATTACAAGGCCAAATATTAGTATCAAAACTTGATGCAATCTCAGATAATAATATCAGACTTCCTTGATAATGAATTCAGCCTTCAATCTGCACTTGAAGAATTCACACTTGAATAAACTCGAACTATCGATGAATATAGAATGAATAAACAGCAACACATATATACAAGACAAAGAGATGGGGCGCCAAACATCGTGTCTTTTCATGTCACCAAGTCAGCCCAAGAATGAATGAATATAACTCATCAAAGGTGGCAATTCATTAAGTCGGCCTCAAGTAATTTATTTAACAATAATTAAATATTATGTTGTCCTCCAAGTGAAGCGCTTCTTCACTTATATCGATCCAATAAATTAAATAGCCGATGAGGCTATATTTAATTTATGACTTCATAATCGGGCTAGAAGATGAGACCCAACACTGCCAACATCAACACTCCCTCTCAGCTAGGGAGAAATACTTCCAGCTATCCAATGTCATGGAGTCTCTCAACATGACATCCACAATGGCTACACCCATATGTGGAAAGAGCTCATCACGGAGTCACTCAACGTGATATCATCCATCATGGCTACTCCCATGTATGGAAAGAATATGTGCACAAGTGTCCATCACAGAGTCACTCAACGTGATGTCGTCATCTCATCATAACGTCCACCATGCCTACTCCCAGAGGGTGGATAAACGCAAGTACAAGGAAATCATCACGAAGTCTCTCAACGTGATGTTGTCATGGAGTCACTCAACGTGACATCCACCATGGCTACTCCCAGAGGGTGGAAACAAGGGCTTTCACCTCAAATTTCTCTCACAGAGAAAGATGCACTAACAAGGGCTTACACCTCAAATTTCTCTCACAGAGAAAGATGCACTAACAAGGGCTTACACCTCAAATTTCTCTCACAGAGAAAGATGCATTAACAAGGGCTTACACCTCAAATTTCTCTCACACAGAAAGATGCATTAAAGCAAATCACAGAAGATTACTGATGTTGAGTCTGCTTCTCAGCTAGGGTTTCATTCTCCACAACTCCAAGCTTGTCTCGAAAGTGCACAAACTTCACTCTGGACAGAGAGACTTGGTGTGAATATTAGTCGTTTTCTCATTAGTACAAATGTATCTCAACTGGATAGCTTTCCTCAATACCATATCTCTGATATAGTGGTATTTGGTCTCATCATGTTTAGTTTTGTCATGAAACATTGGATTGACAGAAAGCTTCACACAGCTTTGATTATCACAATGAATGACAGTTGGCTCCAATGATTGTCCAAACAACCCTCCAAGGAGCTTCCGAAGCCACACTGCTTCTCGAGCTGCCACACAAGCTGCAATATACTCGGCCTCTACAATGCTTAGTGCCACTGAAGACTGCTTCTTGCTACACCAAGAGATCGTCACAGACCCCAAACTGAAGCAACATCCAAAGGTGCTTTTCCGATCAGCTACACACCTGCCCAATCAGAATCAGAATATCCTTGCAACTGAAGATCTACACTGGAATTATATTTCAAGCCATATCCAACTGTGCCACGCAAGTATCTCAGGATATGTTTCGCTGCAACTAGATGTATTTGCCTTGGTTCACACATGAACTAACTAAGTGCACTCACTGCATAGCAAATATCTGGTCTAGGATTGACTAGGTACATCAACGATCCAATCAACTGCCTGTACATAGTGGGATCCACCAGATTTGAACTAGCTGCAGACTCTCTAACCTTCTTCAAATTGGTTTCTATCGGTGTAGACATGGATTTGCAATCCACCATCCCAAATCTCTTCAAGATGTCTATGGTATACTTTCCCTTGAAGCTCCAAGAACTTGCATCAACCTTTTGACCTCCTCATCCAAGATTGCCTGCAACGCTTGCCTTAGAGAAATGGTTTCCAACACACACCTCTCGCACTAATGACTTGCAAGAGTTTAGGACTGTCCTTCTTGACCTCATCCTAGATCACCCTATCTTGAATAGCTTTGCGAAGCTACCAATGTCAAATCCAGATTGACTATCTTGTGCAATTCTGTTCTCAGCAACTGAAGAGGTCCTCCAAGAATTTTAGCACCTATCCTTGCAATACTGCAACCCACATAGCTGACACCTTAACTTCTTAGTAAGTCACAAAACTCCCTCTTGATCCCTGCCTCAGAGATTGCAAAGAAATCCTCTGGAAGTGAAATCCCGACATTGATAGATCTCAGAACCTTAATCCTTTTCCCGGTCATGCTCTCAACTTGAGCCTTGAATCCTCGGATTTTAACTCCCTCTTTGAAGTAACTGATCATAATGACAACCTGAATAGGTTCTTCATCTTCGAGAGATGTCTCCAGCCACCAACTCAGTCCCAAGGCTGCCAGCTAAGACTCCATGCTTGATCATGTCTCCAATCAGCATGACTTCCTCACAAGATGCCTCAAGCTTTTCCTCACTAAGCAATCTCTCATCACCTTCATTCTCCTCGATCTGTCCTGGAACCATTTTAGAGAGATTACTAATAATTTATAAAACCGTCCCAAGGAGAAATACCAAAGCTAGAAGCATACAACATTCACTATCCCAATGTTATAGCATGAATTAAAAAACACATAAAAGATTCATGAACATTAATCAAAACATGAAATCCTTATCTCTTAATTGACGGTACACCATAGAGCTGGATTTGTGGCTGTCTCATCTTTGCCACCTTCAGTGTTGCCATCCTTGATTTTGCACCTATCATAGGAACCACATCTCGGAGTTTGTAGTGACCCACAGATCATCTCCAAACACAGGTGGCAGATATCTCCAAACACAGATAATAACCAAGGCACCAAAGCTTCCCAGATCTCAGATTATATGGTGAAATCACATCAATACTGAATAGACGTTCTCTCTTTATCTGGTCCGATAAACATCACTGTAATTAGAAGCAAATCCCCCTTCTCTAGATTGCCGGAAAAATGATGCAAGAGGAATATGAAAATAGACACCACTTTCAGAACTCATATCCTTAGAGAATAAATCCTAGAAGCTGGGCGACACCTCCAGTATTGATTTCTCAGAGCCTTTCCTCCACTGAAACATACTCTATGATTTGTTGACTTATTCTTCTTTACACAGACCTGACAACATGATGGAGCGATCTCCTTAATATTTGAATGTGGTATGAAGACCATTCAAATCTTATTCTGTCATTTGTCCTGGGAGACTGCACTAAGCAAATATGACCACGACCTGCAGCTTCAAAATCCTGCTGGAAACTCCAGTAAGCAACTCCAAGAATATAATATCCCGGTGATGACTTCCGCACAGCTGATTCAATACATATATCGACTGTGGATGAATATACAATCATTCAACGACGATAGAAGAATGATGATAGCCACGACCCGTCAGATAGAATATAAGCAAATGCCTGATGCAACCGATGGCTTCAGTCATGAATACGCACGGCAATACAAATCGCCTAGAGTACATATAGCATCCAAGAGACAGACTTAAGATTATTGCCGCTAATCTATCCATTCAAATAGTAACGGCTTCTTTTACGCACAACCAGCACCGAATGATAGCATACACTCAATAATTATATTGAATCCTCCATAGATCGATGCAATGCTCAACACAGATATCCTCGATATAATCATAGAGCCAATGTATGCTGAAGTGGTCTCGATAAAAACACATGGCGACTTCTAAATATGGAAACGGCTTCTTGATTAATTCGGCCTTTAGAGAAAGCTGCTCCTGACAGCTTAAGGTATCGATTCCTTTTATTAATTAATAACTTGGCCGCTTAAAGAAAGACTTCTGCCACATCACCAATATCATATTCTTTGTTCATTTGCCACAGCGACTTCCATCTTATCGATTCAAATTAACCAATGATGCCATGATTATCACATACCAGCGTCTCAATTAAATGCTTAGACAACCAGTCATATGCGTCAATCCACACAATACATGCATCGGTTCTTTTTGAGTTCCCTCCGCCTCCAAAAACGTCTTCTTTAAAGAATGGTAGCGATGCAAATCTTAGAAATATCTGGTGGCAACTCCAAGAATTGGCTACTTAATTTGCAAACAAAGAATTAAATATTCAAGCTTGATAATGTCATTAGGCGCCTAGCATAAGAACTATAGCCCCAAGTCGACCATGCTCAAGTTTCCGTCCAAACATGGTACACATCCTCCTCAATCTGCTCTGCCTAATCTGATCAGGTCATTTCTAAACCCACTCTGATACCATGTTAGTTTTAGGATCAGAAGATAAATAAGCAAATTTAATTTAATTTCAAACAAATAGACACAACATATACCCTGGGAAAACCCTCCAACTTGAGGGAGAAATTCTCTTTACAATGAGGCCGATTACAAGGCCAAATATTAGCATAAAAACTTGATGCAATCTCAGATAATAATATCGGACTTCCTTGATAATGAATTCAGCCTTCGATCTGCACTTGAAGAATTCGCACTTGAATAAACTCGAACTATTGATGAATATAGAATGAATAAACAGCAACACATATATATACAAGACGAAGAGATGGGGAGCCAAACATCGTGTCTTTTCATGTCACCAAATCGGCCCAAAAATGAATGAATATAACTCATCAAAGGTGGCGATTCATTAAGTCAGCCTCAAGTAATTTATTTAACAGTAATTAAATATTATGTTGTCCTCCAAGTGAAGCGCTTCTTCACTTATATCGATCCAATAAATTAAATAGTCGATGAGGTTATATTTAATTTATGACTTCATAATCGGGCTGGAAGATGAGACCCAACACTGCCAACATCAACAATTTTGGCCTTTATCACAAAGTTCCTTGGGAGATATTTAGACTCCCCGACTTCATACAGGTGGTAAATCAACCCATTGCTCATAGACTCTAGGAAGCAATATCAACAAACCCTCGACGCACGCTGTAATGTCCCTGATAATGTGAATTGCCCCAGGGTATCGTGAAATATTCCCCCTTAATTTTTTCCCCAAAATTAACACACAAATCAGCAACCAAACACTGATTAGCGTTAGCCCCAAATGCAAATCAGCAAGGAAGATAACTCTAACCAAGAATGTTCACCAAGATCCCAATGTGGGCGAGGTGATAGCATATGGTCAGAGGATCGTTAGGCATAAACAGAGCTGAAAGTACAATTCATCTGTTGATGCAGGCATCCACAAGCGGTGGGAATACTCCACTTATTCAATGGGTGAGTTTATAACAATTATTAGGCGGCAAGCCAGCCTTTAAATCCACTCTTCCGCTTATTAACGTGGGGGGAAATTTCAAACAAGAAAAATGATTATTCTAAAACTCAACCACTCAATTGTGGGAGTGCAAAACAGATATAAAATTGCAGCAATAAAGAAAGAGCTATTAGTACTACTAATCAGCTTTACAATAATGAAAATAAGCTGCAAAACTCAAAGATATGCTTCCTAAATCAAGCAATAGTTAGAGTATCACTTCCTCTAACATTTACAATGATTAAATGATATGAAATTGAAGCACAAGCAGCAAAATACCAATATTTAATAAGTCTAATCAGAAACAGCATAAACAGAAAATCAGACCAGCAATGCCAAACCTCATAGAAATGGACGTAACTTTGTCAAATTAGCTCTGAAAGCTCTCATACCACAGGCGAACAACAACTAAGAGCTAGGCGTCCATAATCCATCAAAGAGACGAACCAAAAACAGAAGATAACAGCAGGCTCGAATCCCAATGCAACCACAGAAAAGTACGGCCTCCTTGGAGAAGTCAACCTTCTCTAGAAAAATCAGCAGTCAGAGATAAATTCCCAAACTTTGCAGAAAGGGTCGCCCCACACAGACTCATAGCTCGGACGAATACCCAGAATGATATAAAAATCAAAGGCGAAGCTATGAGCATAAATTTGCTTCAGCCATTGACATCAGCAATACAAACAGATTATAAAACAGCAACCTGTTTGTAATCAAAAACATCATTGAGCACTATCCACACTCCTGAATGAAGCATGGTCTTCAGAAATCTTCCTAGGAAGCCATAGTTTCAAGCCCGAAGAAAGAATGATTTGCTAAGTTTACCCTTAGCCAGGTTCTGCATTCGTTCTAGCAACGTAACTTTGAAAAAATATGCATGATCAGCTCATCAGAAAACCTCAATATATAAGCTTCAGTTGGCAAATGAAGCACAAAAAACTCTTCAAATTCCAAGAAGTTGAATCACTTCAACTTCCAAAAGTGACACCACTTTAAGCATTTCACTTTTTGAAATAATAAAATATTAATCAACCTCTTTTAGGCATCCAACTTAAATATGCAGCAATAAAGCATTTAATAAATCATTAAATGCACAATTGACCCCTTAATAGCCCCTCTTTAAAACAACATGAAGTTATTACTCCTAGGCGTGGGGTACAACTAAGAAACATGAAATTTGACTAAGTAAAAACTCAGTCCATGAAGATAACCAAGACCAAAGCCAAAACTGAACTGAAAGATAGAAAGATGACTGAAGCTGAACTGATGACGATGCCACTGCCACAATTCGACTTACTAAAAATAGCCCACTGCTATAAATAGTAAATCCACAACAAAACCCACAAAAAACTGAACTAAGCTAGAAGCAGGACTTACTGGAAGTGGAAACCCTAAATTTCCAATACTGCTTAGCCTACGAGTTTCCGGAAATAGGCTAATACCAAAAGAAGAGCGCAGGGCTAATTTGTGGACGTTACATATCGATAATCCATGACGTATTAGAATCTTCAATGAATACTGTCTGTAGCGATGGAGAATTATCGATCAATAAAATTTATGTTTATGTTTTATATTTAATTTTAAATATATATATTTTAATATTTATTTGTGCCTGACTCATATTTTATAATTACAATTATAATATTATCTTTTTGATAGTTATAATTGTAATATAATTGATAGTCATTATAATAATAATAATATTAGGTAGTCATGATTTATATCTATTTTAAATATTTATTTTATTTACTCGTTTTCCACTATCACTTATTTCAATGTTACTAGTCCAGGGACATGACAAAACGTGGGGTCATTAATATATTATGCCGACGTCCAAAATTTTGGGTGGTCTGTTCTGAAGGATGCATTTCAATGATTTCGAGTTTGAAGAGAATGAGCCATTCCAAAGATATAGCTTCCTCCCTTTTCTGTGTTCACGTAGCAAGTTTGGTTAACCACGAATCACCTAGAATAGTCTAAATTGAAGACTTATAGTAGTGAATGCCCATTATTTATGAGATGGCTATGTATCGGCGTTGATCTGTTGAAGGATTCATCACTTTGTAAAGGCTTCGAATTTGCCTTAATTACCTGTAGTTGTGTAAGAGGATGGGCATCTCTCTCTGGTGGCGTTAACTTAGCAAAGCGTTACCTTGTAATGAATCATCAATGCGTAACGTTGGAAGATGAACTGTTGTAAGGAATATCAAGAGTCTTTAATTCGGAGTCTAGCGGAGAAGCTACATTCATCAACAAAATCGAAAGGATAGAATTAATAAATAAAGGAGACGTCCATTTTATGGAACCGTCTCTTCATATTAATAAATCGACAGGTATAAAGGCAGTGACTCAGATTAATATTCATGAGATTTAGTTTGAAGTGTCACACTTTAAGATCATCGGGAGATTTAGAAAAGGTAGCAGCTGCGAGTTTCTTAAAAATATATCATTATGTTGGACCGCATCACAAATCCTATGTGGTGGATGATATCAAATTTAGTTGTCGGTGAATCAGAACACTTGCTGCCAGTCTAAGAAGTATCTAGCGAATTCAATAGAGTCGTGGCAAGTCTTTATGCAGCTGTTAAATTAAGACTTGTTGCCTTCCTTCATGAACTCGTGGCACTAAGGCAAAGTCACCGTATCTTGTGATTTAGCAGGAGTGACGAGGATACTTTTGGAAAGTCGGGAATTTTGTGTTTGGTCAATATTCGACAGAACCATTCAAAGACTTTTGTAAAGAGAAGAATATGATAAATTTAGGCAGATATATTTTGGTAGAAAATAGTCTATAGCAATCTATTGGAGGAAATATACGGGTTTCATAAGGAAATGTATTCCCTTGGAGTTATCGTGGCTTACTTGATGCCTTCACTAGACGAACTAACATCATTAATTCTAGATGCTGCATATAACCTGTGGTTCGAGTTGCTTTAAGAAGGTGGAGCAGGTTCATTGGATGAGGATTGCATTGGGTTAATAGGAGCTGTCTTTGGAAGTATTGGAGATATAACTATTAGCCGTTATCTGTATATATGACTCTATCTATTCAAGCTCTCTGAATAACAAGAAGGTTGCATAAATTGGAAGCTCAGGTATTAACATGGTGAGAATATTGCTGCTGTCATTGATTGTATTTGTCAGCCCTGGAAAGGTTACTGAAGATTAAATTTTGAAGTTGGATAGTTATTTGCTGTGCATTTAAATCGATATATTAATGCAATTCAGCTAATAGTTATTGGATAAAAGATCTTAAAAAAGGATTGTATGATTGGTATACTTTGTAAAAAATCTATTCATCTTCTTATGCTGTATTGAGTTATATGCTATTCTGTTTTTCAAGTATGATTAAACCCTTGAGATAAAAGCACAAATACCAATCAGTGGAAAACAATCAGAACCAACTCATAACAGAAACCAAGTAAACAGTTTGTCAGAATGTTTACATAGTCAAACTGTGCAAAAAAACCAAAAAAAAATATATGCAAACTAGGGTAGATCTTTACATTTTATCATGCCTAATCGCCCCTGTTGCAGGCTATATCAACTCTAGGGGTGGCGTGTGGAATTTCTAGGGGAACTACCCCTCCTTTCCAATCTTTTCTGCCCTATATTGGGTCCCTAGACTCACCAAACCCATGAGGGACAGATTGGGGTTGTACTTAACTGATTTGAGAGGTTTCGTGGGAGGCATGCCAATGTGTTACCGATTGCAACTGAATTTCAGGCCTGCTGCAGTTGTGTTTCAAACTTATTTCAGTCTCCAGGTTGCCACATTCTTGAAGTATAATTGTCAATACATAGCTGGGGTGTCTTATTTTTGTGGTTGGGATTCATTTGGGGGTGTTTAATTAGTTTCATATCACTTTAACAATTGTAGCAGCAGTTATATATTTTTCTACACTGAATTGTAAATGAGCTAATAATGTAACACTGTGTGGCAATACCACCAATGAGTTCCTCTTGATGATTTGTTGCTACTTCCCCCACTGCATAAGTGGTTTCATTTGCTTACCCCATTGCCAAAGTGGTTATTGTACTCACCCCACTAAACAACTTGTTTTCTAGCACTCGCTCACCACTAAAAAGTAGAACAGCTTGTTTATATTTCAGTATTATATTAGTTTTCCCACTACAAAGTGGATGTGCTCAACTTACCCCACTGAACACAATAAGAGGAATTGGTGAAAAACTTGAAGAAGTTGTGATTGTACAAAAAGCATTAAGGTCTTTACCTTTAAGATTTTCTCCCAAAGTTTCAACAATTGAAGAAATGAGAGACCTAGACAAATTAATAAAGGATGACTTGCATGGGATTCTTACTGCCTATAAAATGACGATTGAAGACAACCCATCAACATGGAGGCAGCCTTCAAAGCATCAAGGGAAAGAATAAAGTATATAAACCAAGTGATAGCTCAAGCAACGAAATGAATGAAGAAGAAGCTCACTTCATGAAAAAGCTAAAGAAAGGATCTGAGAACTCAAGGTAAATTACGATTTAAATGCTTTTATTGTGGTAGAATAGGTCATTTTGCTTCTAAGTGTCCGTAGGGTAAGAGTGAGAGCAGCGATGATGAAGAGGATCACTACATCAAGAAAGGAAAATGATATCAACAAAAGAAGGGCTACAAACAAGGTCAATAAGAAAAGGAGGATTTCCGTAAGTACAATAAGAATTTTTATTCAAGGAAAGATAAATAGCTCATTGGAGGAAAGAGAAAGAAAATTCAAACAATGATGAGAAGAAATGCTCCTCATGGCGTTGGAAGCAAAAGATGATAGAGACGAAAAGAAAGAAGAAAAACATTTAAAAAAAATGCATAGCGAAGACGAAGAATTGGACCTTCAGGAGGAACTCCATTATGCCTCTAGAGAGAATGAGAAGCTGAAGAAAAGAAATTCAAGACAAGGATTACGAATTCAAGAGGGCGGTGAAGCCAAAGAAAATTAACACAAAGACTTGACGAATCAAGAAAATTGATTGTAGATCTAAAAGTTCAAGTAGAAGAAGCAAAAAGGGTTGAAGAGGAGATGAGAAACCAACTAAAGACAAAGGAAGAAAATTGCGAAAAGCTGGAATTCGAGATTGTTTCCCTAAAGAATTGGAGAGGACAATGGCTCAATAAACCAAAAACTTGGAGAACTAGAAGAGTTTGAAAATTTTGGATAACATCCACAAATCTCAAAAGCCCTCATTCGATAGGCGTGGTATTGGCTATGAAGAAGAACAAAGTTCTAAATCATCGAAGAAATCAAATGAAGAGAAGTATGTCAATGTCCTTAAAAGTCCCATCAAAGATGAAATTAGCAAAACAGAGAACCGGAAGCCAAGCAGACCTTCACAAGCTAAGAATGACATGGTCAAGAAGCCCTTTCCATCAAGGCAAACTCATACACCCATGTTCTATCATTCCTTCTTTGGTTATTGCTTTTTCTATAAGGCAATAGATTGTAGAATGCATCCACGAAATAACTTTAGGCATAAAGCTATGGATTATGCAGCATGAAACAAGAATAAAAATCATGAGTTCATAAACAAAAACTTTAACTCTTTTGCTCCTCTTATGGATTACAACGTCATATGTTACAAGTGCAACAATTTTGGGCATACAATAAAACTTTGTAGAAGTGCCCTTGTAGAACTTTCCTGTTAGGATAGGTGGCATTATAATTGCTATCCTAAGTTGATAATTGTGTGTCTTCGCGTTCTCTGAAAAGTGTTCTAGAGGACATGAGAGGCAAAATATTTATTATTTATTTTCCTATGAAAAATTGTAATTGAATTCAAAGACATACTCACTATGGTGATGGTTACATAGCATGTCGGGAGCATATTCCTTCTGGGCATCCAACTTTTGCTTGGGGACCACCCAGAAGTGCATGTTCTTGCATGTTATTTGCATGTTATCTTGGGTTGGGCAGCCAAGCTTGCATGTTCTGTGTTTCAGACATCGAAGCCATCGAAGAGTTATGGAGCACTCGGTATTGACAAATTTTCATTGGCTATGGGTTAGGCACCCATGTGAAGGCTATGTGAGCATTTAATATTTTTCACCATGTTTCTGGGCTATCCACTAAGGGGGCGTGGGCTTGGCTTGTTGTTTTCGGATACCATTTGCGGTATTCTCTCCCACAAACTTCTATATATTGGAGGATTGAGATGGTGGTTTGTAGAGTTTGTTTGCAAGTTGTCAAAGTAACAAAGTGCTACCAGATTTCAAAGAGGATTGTCGTACTAATGCACTTCCTTGAAGATTAATACAAACATTGGATCTCTTTGGGTGTGGAGTTTTTTCCCGCAAGAGTTTGTCCACGTATATCTTGTGTCACTTGTGATTCTCAAATTGTGGTATAGTTGATTTTTGTGATGTCCCCATCACAAAAGAAAATCTAAGATAAGTATACATTTAATATATTTATATATTTGCATTCAATTAGAGTAATCATTATAGAACATTTTCATTTAACTCATATATATAAAAGTGACTAACTTGGGTACCGTTGGTGACATATTAGAAAAAGAAATCCTAGAAGAAACTAAGATGTTTTTGCTTGAGGACAAGCAAAGTTGGGAGGGGAGGACTATCATGTCCCCAAAATTAGAACACTCTGAGATACAAATAAGTGAAAATGAATAACACAATACATATTAAAATTATAAAAGAAAATATTATCGTTTTAATATATATTTATGATTACGATCATCATAAAATAATATTGTAATTATAAATATATATCGACGATACACAATAAAATACATTAATATAAATACTATCATAATTATCAAATAATTATTAAGAGATAATATTATAAATATTAAAATATACATTTAAATAATAAATATAAATAATACTATAAATAAATATAAATAATATTACAAATAAATTAAAAATAAAATAGTAAAATATAATACACATCAAAACAAAATAATAAAATGAATATAATTTGAGATATCATTAAGGAATGTTTAACTAAAAGTCATGTCCATTTGTGGGGTTATCTCTATTCAAAGAGATGCCTCTCTTCATGGAGGTATAAAGATATAAAATAAGGAGTGGAAGATAAGAGAAAGATATATTATATACACATCAGATTTTAAGAAGAAGATAGAATAGTAAAGGAATGAAGATGTAAAAAGGAGATCTATCAATAGTGTGTAGAGAACAATAAAATAGAAATTAGAAAGGTTTGAAATTAGTTTTCAAAAGGCAGCAATCATTTCAAAAGGTTGTGTCCTTTCTAATGAACGTCTCTTTTCAAAAAGATACATCTTCTCATTCGAATGTGAAGATATAAAAAGGGAGAGAATGAGATATGTATAGAAGGAAGAAGGAAATAGAGAACAGAATGGGAAACAAGGAATAAAATATAGACTGCAGATCATCTGAAATTTATAAAGACAGGCAGATGGAAAAGGAGAAAAAGAATGCAATATGAACACTAGACCATCATAAAAGGATATCTTCAAGAAATCAAGGTAGATTTAGGGTAATCCCAAATAGGGGACATTACAATTTTCTTCCATTGTTGCAATTGTTAATCACATATCATAATATTGGTAATCTTGAACACATAATTACATATTTGCAACCACATTTAAGTTCATATTGCTACAAGTTTCACCTTGATTTCCAACATTTGGTATCAGAGCTAATGGTTTTGTTGAGAGAGGGACCTCTTTCTCTTAAGTGTTGAAGGTTTTTGGTTGCAGTGGGAGCTTGTGCATTGTGAGTTTTGCAGATTTCTGAAGAAGATTGAAAACCATGGCTTTTAGATATTGAGAAGTACAATGGCACTGGTTACGAGATGTGGAAGCTGAAAATGGCAGATCTCCTTCAAGAGAGAGATCAATGGTTGGCGATTTCAAATGAAAAGAAACCAGAATCAACGTCTGATGAAGATTGGAACAAAATAGACAACAAGGTACAAGGAAGCATTCGGTTGTGTCTTGTACATTTTCTCCTCCTGAATGTTTCAAAAGAATCTACTGCATACAAGTTGTCGAGGAGGATAGGTGAAATTTACCAAACTAAAAGTCTAACAAATAAATTGTATCTCAAAAGACATTTGTATTCTTTGAAAATGAAGGATAGTGATTCTATTGCAGAACATTTAAATGTTTTTAATATGATTATAAGTCAGTCTACATCTATAGATGTTAAGATAGAAGAAGATAAATGGATTTTGTTGCTTTATTCTTTACCCGAATCTTGGGAAAATTTAATTGTTGCCATAAGTGGTGGTGGTACAGAATCGAAGATGGATAGTCTCGTTGATATACTTTTTTCAAAAGAGATGAGAAGAAAGTCCATGAATGCGCGCTCCCAAGATGCCTTGCATGTGCGAGGAAGGTCCAATGAAAAAGAAAGGCCTATAGGGGAAAAAGAGACAGACAAGTCTAAAAGACATTCTAAAACCCCCGAGTAGAGCAAAGTAAACTGTTGGAATTGTGGTAAGAGAGGACATGTGAAGGAGCGCAAAAACAAGAAAAAGAGTTCAGATAACTCCACGGAGAAGTCCTCAAAAGATGGTGATTTTGGTGCTTTGTTTATTTTTGCTGACACTATTAGTGATGATGTTTGGCTTATTGATTCAGGTTGCTCCTACCATATGACTCCTCACAAGGAGTGATTTACTTCATATTCAGCTTATGATGGGGGAGAAGTTTCCTTGGTGATAACAACATGAAGAAGATTGTGGGTAAGGGAAAGGTAAACTTGTGTTTCCATGATGGAACGGTTAAAACTCTTGATCATGTTTAACATATTCCAGGACTTGCTGGAATTTACTTTCAGTATCCAAGTTGAATGATTATGGAATGCATGTGACATTTGACAAGTCTGGTTGCAGGTTGGTAAGAGGGAGTTTGGTGATTGCTAAAGGATTTTAGATAGGGACTTTATTTAGGCTAATGCCTCCACATTTTGTAATTTTGCGAATGTAACTGGCACTGAAAATGCATGTATGTTGTGGCACCATAGATTGGGTCACATAAGTGAAAAGGGTCTTAAGACTATTTTGAATAAAAAGTTGATTGACAGTATTTATGATTATTTTGTTGGTAAAAATGATTTTTGTGAGCATTGTGTGTTTGGTAAACAGAATAGATCATCATTTCATAATGGGACTAATAAAGCTAAGAGATTATTAGAGATCATTCATTCGGATGTGTTTGGACCAGTGGATGTTGACTCTTTTGGAAAATATCGATATTATGTTACTTTCATTGATGATGTGTCAAGATACACCTGGATTTATTTTATGCATGCAAAATTTGAAGTTTTCCCTAAGTTTAAGGAATTTAAAGCCTTAGTTGAGAAGCAAACATATTATAAGATAAGGGTGTTAAGATCTGACAATGGGGGTGAATATTGTTCTAAGGAATTTGACAAGTTCTGTAAGCATGCAGGTATTGTTCAACAAAAGACTACTCTTTATACACCTCAACAAAATTGGGTAGCAGAAAGAATGTGATGGAAAGATCTCGGAGCATGTTGAGTGGTGCTAAGCTTGATAGATGCTTTACATATTCCAGGCCTTGCAAGAAATTTACATATTCCAGGCCTTGCAATAAATTTACATATTCCAAAACTTGCAAGAAATTTATTTTCAGTATCCAAGTTGAATGATTCTGGAAAGCATGTGACATTTAACAAGTTTGGTTGCAGGTTGGTAAGAGGGAGTTTGGTGATTGCTAAAGGATCTCGGATGGGGACTTTGTTTAGGCTTAATGCCTCCACTTTTTCTAACTCTGCGAATGTAACTGATACTAAAAGCACATGTATGTTGTGGGACCATTGATTGGGTCACATAACTGAAAAAATTCTTAAGACCATTTTGAATAAAAAGTTGGTTAATGATATTTCTGATTATTCTGTTGGCAAAAATGATTTTTGTGAGCATTGTGTGTTTGGGAAATAGAATAGATCATCATTTCCTAATGGAACTAATAAAACTGAGAGATTATTAGAGATAATTCATTCGGATGTGTTTGGACCAGTGGATGTTGACTCTTTTGGAAAATCTTGTTATTATGTTACTTTCATTGATGATGTCTCAAGATACACTTGGATTTATTTTATGCATGCAAAATCTAAAGTTTTCACCAAGTTTAAGGAATTTAAAGCCTTAGTTGAGAAGCAAATGGATTATAAGATAAAAGTGTTGAGATCTGACAATGGGGGTGAATATTGTTTTAGGGAATATGATGAGTTTTGTAAGCATATAGGTATTGTTCGAAAAAAGACTACTCCTTATACACCCCAACAAAATGGGGTAGCAAAAAGAATGAACCGAACCTTGATGGTAAGAGCTAGGAGCATGCTGAGTGGTGCTAAGTGTTAGTTTCGGTGATCAAATTAAATGCACAGAAAACTAATTCAAAATTAGACACAATAACACAGCAGATACCCTGGGAAAACCCTCCTTTTGAGGGAGAAAAACCCAGCAACAATATATCACTTATATATTGAATCTCAACAAAGCAAGTCTCCTTTTACAATAGGCCAATATAAGCACCAAAGAAGAATGCAACACAGCCAACCCAAGACAACAATTCGCTGATACAGAATACAGCCACAATAGATATCGAACTGCCTTGAAGACTTCACAATTGATGAAGGATAACCAAACTGAAACTAATAACACGAACTTCTGCTCTTGACTTGAACTCGCATATGAAGATCATAAACTGAATAATGAATGAATACAAAGAAGTGAGACATCAAATATATATACAACATTTGAGAGAGGACGTGCCTCTTCAAATGTTCTCAAGGCAGCCTTCACCAAGAGTCGGCCACCAATAAATGACGTCTTTGTATGGAAGATCGCGCCTAGTAAAGTCGTGTCTCATGGAGTATGGAAATCGGCCTCAATAAACAAATCATAATCCTTCTTAACAAATGAAGTCGGCCTTAAATAAATTGCATCTTCTTAAGAATACGTGCTTCTTCATTAAATCGCAACATATATATAAATTAGATAGTCAAAGACTATCATCTAATTTATTCGAATATGTAAGGAGATTGGCTGGAAGTCAAGACCGATGCTGGTATGAACATCAATACTAAGCTTGATAGATGCTTTTGGGCAAAAGATGTAAGTACTTGTAATGTCCCCTTTTCAGTATGATCTTGTTTATTGACGGTTTAGCCTCTTACTAGCCCTCGTAGGCTAACTCAAATGGTTAGAGGGTCCTTTTTGGTACACATTAGTGGGTTTTCTCCTTCAGCGTCCAGTGTTGGTTCAAGCTTAAGCCTTCATTTGACTCAAGTTTCGCATACTTACTATTTATAGTAAGTCAGCCGACCAGCATTTCTATTTATAACAGGGCACCTGAAGATCATATGTTGGCAATGTTGATTCCTGAATTCAGTTGAATTGGTGAGATTTGGAGTTTTGCCTAGGTTATAACATTTAATTATTATTAAAGGTAACTTTAATAATAATTAATAGTTTAATGTTATGTTATAACGTTATATTTGCACTTTATGACTTGAGGGGTCCTAAGTCATTAAAAAGGGGGCCATTTCAATTAATTATTTGGACACCAGTTATAAGGACATATTTTAATATTCTTAAAGTGCAAATATTATATTATTTTAACTGATTTAAAAAGGCAAAAAGCTAAAATATATCTTTTATCCCACATTGGCGATGAAAGAGTGTGAGCTCCTCCAGGAAAAGAATAAAAGGGACCTAGGAGCTCATTTCTTAATCATCCAGGAATTGATATTTGTTTTGAATAACTTGTTTGGTGAAGGAGTCAACTAGGGTTTCTGCCATTTCCAGCCATTGGAAAAGAAAACTCTCATTGGTTAAGCAATTTTGAGGTTGTGAAATATCAACTGAATTATTGCTAGTTGTGGGCTTCATTTCAGAAGTTCAACTTGTGCTTTATTGCAAATTTGTGGCCTTTGGCCAAATTTGGAGATCGACAATATATATCAACTTGTTGAAGCAAATTGGGAGTATTTTGGGTGATATTTTGTAAAGTTTCAGTTGCATTTCAGACCTTCGTAATCTGTTGTCATGGAGGTCGATCAGCCTATGTGAGTCTCATGTTTTTGCTGATATCTTTCGATTGAGGAGGCCAATCATTCTGAGTATTGATGCATTCAATTCCTATCGCCGAGACAATTGTTTTAGGGGAAAATTGGTAGGAGTTTGGTGCTGCAATTAATTATTTAAACATTTGTCAGGCAAGAACACAGGCGGCTGATTGAAGACTACAATTGGGTTTGAAGAAAGTCCATTTTGCATTGTCAGTGGTTGCTACCACATCTTCTTTCAAGGGCGCAACTTGTAACTAGGTTCCTTTACAGTTGATTGCATTCATCATAGTATATAGAATAGTTTACATTTCAGCTGTAGGTGCATATCATTACCAGAATTATTACACATTGGAAAATATTGTAATGCCAAGAGTCTTGGCTACTTTATATGAGCATTGTATTGGACATTTCATTGCAATTAAGGAGATATATAAGTTGCTGGTTATATATTGTTGTAATTGAACATGTTTATATCATTCATAATCAGCTTATTAGTATGCATGCCAAGTGTTTGACAAAATGTCAATTGGCTGTATATGCACTTTCTTCATGTAGTTTTCATCTATTTGAATTTGAAAAGCCAAAAGAATATTGCATTGCATTTAGATCTTTGTCTAGACATCATAAGAGTCTTTAAAAAGGCATTTAAATTATCTTGGCATTCATTTGAAACAAGCAATATCAAACTGAAACACAAATCAGCAAGCAAAGAATTTGCACACCAACCGTTTGACGAAATTACTAGGGCAGAAAATTGAAGAGTTTTGAGTCAGCTTGGGCTAGGCTCATTACAGTACTGCATGTTATTTGCTTAATAGATCTCTTTGTTAGCTCTTCTTGATAAAACTCCTTATGAAGCCTAGATAGGTAGAAAGCCTTTTGTTCCACATTTAAGGGTCTTTGGTTGTGAGGCTTTTGTTCATGTGCCTCAAGAGAAGCGATCTAAATTGGATCCAAAAGCACAGAAATACATCTTTGTTGGTTACAGTGAGAATGTAAAAGGTTATAAGCTTTGGAATCCAATAACCCGTAAAATGGTTTCTTCTAGAGATTTGATTTTCAAGGAGTTTAGAGCTTACTCAAGTGAAGACCAACCAAAGGAGAAAGATAAGAAAAAAACAGTGCACTTCAAGACAAAGATTGAGAAGCAGGAAGATGTGCATGTTGAAGAACAATCAAATGGATTTGAGGATGTAGAAGAAGAAGAGGGTTCAGAGAGTTCAGATGATGTGCAGAATGAGCATGTAAAAGAAGAAGAGCAGCATTAGCCCCTACTCCTACCTTGAGAAGATCCACAAGACAACGGAATCCAATTGACAGGATAGCCCATCTAATTACCGTTGTGTATTTAATTTGTTGAGTAATGACGATGAACATAGATCCTACAGGGAGGCTCTTTCTTCAGAAGAAAGTGAATCTTGGGTATAGGCCATGTAGGAGGAGATGATGGCTTTGGATAGTTGTGATACATGGGATCTTGTGAGTTTGCCCAAAGGAAGGAGGCCTATTGGTTGCAAGTGGGTATTTAAAAAGAAATTTGGTCCAAATGGTTGGTTGGAACAGTACAAGGCCAGATTTCTAGCGAAAGGCTACTCCCAAAGAGAGGGAGTTGATTTCGGTGAAATTTTTTCTCGTATTGCTAAGTTAACTTCTATTAGATTCCTATTATTTATTGTTGCTACTAATGATTTTGAAATAGAACAAATGGATGTTAAAACTGCTTTCTTTCATAGGGATCTTGAGGAAGAGATTTATATGTGACAGCATGACGGTTTTGTTGTGAAAAGAAAAGAACACTTGGTTTGCACGTTAAAAAGATCTTTATATGGTTTGAAACAGTCACCCAAGATGTGGTACCAGAAGTTTGACGCTTTTGCATTGAAGTTGGGTTTTGTTAGAAGTGAAAAGGATCATTCTGTTTATATTAATGTTATTGATGATCAGATACTAATCATTGTCTTGTATGTTGATGTCATGTTGTTTATGGGTAATAGCAAATTGATGATTACGAAGCTTAAGACTCATATTTCTGGCATGTTTGATATGAAGGATTTGGGGGCTCCAAAATATATCCTTGGGATGGAGATCAGTAGGGATAAGACTCACAGAAAGCTTTGGTTAAGTCAAAGTATGTTAATACCATTTTGCAAAGGTTTAGTATGCATGACTGTAAACTAGTTAATATTCTATTTCCAGTTGGTACTAAGTTGAGTTTAGACATGTGTCCTAATTCTGATGATGATTTTGAAGACATGTCTAGTGTTCTTTATGCTAATGTCATCAGTAGTTTAATGTACGCAATGGTTTGCATTAGACCGGATATAGCCCAAGCAATGGAAATTTTGAGCAAGTTTATGTCTAACCCTGGTAGAGAGCATTGGACTTTTGTTAAGAGGGTGTTTAGATATTTGTGTGGCACTTCAAATTACTGTTCGGTTTATCATGGTATTGATGATGCAGTCAAGTCATTGGACATACAAGGATTTGTTGGTGCAAATTGGGCAAGTGACTTGGATAGTCGAAGGTCCACTAGTGGCTATGTTTTTACTTTGTTTGGAGGTGTAGTTAGTTGGATGAATAAAAGACAACCTATGGTTGCATTGTCCACCACCAAAGCAGAGTACATGGTTGTTACACATACCTCTAAGGAGACGGTTTGGTTACAAAGACTTGGTAATGGAATTGGCTTTGATTGTAGGACAGTGAGGATTGGATGTGACAATCAAAGTGCCATATGTTTAGCAAAAAATCTTATGTATCATGCTCGTACTAAGCATGTATATGTTCAGTATCACTTTGTGCGAGAGATAATTGAGAATGGTAAGGTCTTGATTGAGAAGGTTGACACTTTGGATAATGTTCCACATTCTCTCACAAAGCCAGTGACCACGAATAAATCCTATGGTGCAAGAAGGCCATGGGCCTTGATCACTTTACTTGATTATATTTTACTTGTATCTCATGGATGTAATTGCAATGTCTAATGTCAAGTGGGAGAATGTTAGGATAGGTGACATTATAATTGCTATCCTAAGTTGATAATTGTGTGTCTCCACGTTCTTCGGAAGTGTTCTAGAAGACATGAAGGGAAAAATATTTATTATTTATTTTCCTATCATAAATTGTAACTGTATTCAAAGAGGTGGACCCACTACGATGACAGTTACAGAGCATCCTGGGAGCATATTCCTCCCGAGCGTCCAACTTTTGGGTGGGGACCACCCAGAAGTGCATGTTTTTGCATGTTATCCTGGGTTAGGCGCCCAAGCGCCCACGCTTGCATGTTTTGGGTTTGAGCCGTTGGAACTGTCGGAGAGTTATGGAGCACTCAATATTGATCAATTTTCATTGGCTATGGGTTAGGCACCCATGTGAGCATTTAATATTTTTCACCATGTTTCTGGGTTGTCCACTAAGGGGTGTGTGGGTTTTTCCAAGTGGTTTTGCTTGTTGTTTTGGGATAATACCATTTGTGGTATTTTCTCCCACAAACTTCTATATATTGGAGCATCGAGATGGTAGTTTGTAGAGTTTGTTTGCAAGTTGTTAGAGTAACGACGTGCTGTTGGATTTCAAAGAGCATTGTTGTATTGATGTACTTCCTTGAAGATAATACAAACATTGGATCTCTTTGGCTGTGGAGTTTTTTTCTGCAAGGGTTTCTCCATGTATATCTTCTATCACTTGTGATTCTCAACTTGTTGTATTGTTGATCTTCTTTCATTGTTGCAATTGTTAATCACATATCATAATATTGGTAATCTTTAACAAATAATTTAAGATTTGCAACCACATATTTAAGTTCATATTGCTGCAAAGTTCTTTAACTTCTTTGATTTCCAACACTCCTGCGCTGAAGAAACAAATAAATCAAGCAAAATAGAGGAAAACGTAAAAATATGGAGAAAGTGGGAAGAAAAAAAAAAGAAAGAAAATCCATGCCACACTCGAAATGAGGGAGAGACTCTGCCTGCGGCATTGATATAATTGTTCACAGCGACATCACATGATAAAAGCAACTCTTTTATTTCCAAACATGGAACGGTAAACCAGTGAAGCCTGGAAATCACCGCTTCCCGTAGCAGCGACATCGTACGGCGACACCCTGGTGTTATCGATAATGCGCAACCGAGAACGTGCCATATGCTGATGTACCCAGACATTAATCTCTAAGGGTCAATCAGGTGACCATAACAACTCTACACTCACGCAAAAAGGATGCGTGGAAATCAGGGGCCAGCCAGTGGAAGCCGCCAAACCAGCAAAAGTGCCAAAGATGGAAATAACAACTCCAGCCGTTCTGAAAGTGAGAACGGAGGAGAAAGTTATTGTATGAGTCAAGAAGATGAAAGTTGGTAATGGCACAGGACAATGGGCCACATAAACTTTGACAATCTTGTCAAGATCAGCCATAAGGAAGCTATGCGAGACATGCAAAACATTTCAAAGCCCTCAAACATCACTCATAAGCAATGTCAACTTCGGAAGCAAACTAGAGTGAGTTTTAAATCAAAGGAACACTCTACATTGAAACCGTTTGAGCTTATACATACGGATCTTTGTGGTCTAACCAGGACAAAAGGTATGCAAGGACAGAGGTACTTCATGTTGTTAATTGATGAATATTCTAGAATGACTTGGATAACATTTTTAAAAGAAAAATCTAAAACTTTTGACAAGTTTAAGGCATTCAAAGCTTTAGTCGAGAACGAAACAAGCTTAAAGATCAAATGCCTTAGATCAGATAGAGGAGAATTAACTTCAAATGAGTTTGAAAACTTCTATGAAAAGCATAGGATAAAAAGACATTATTTAGTTGCCAGAACTCCACAACAAAATGGGTTTGTGGAAAGGAAGAATATAACAATCCAAGAAATGGCTAAAGCCATGCTAAATGAGTCCAAGTTTTGCAACACATTTTGGATATACGCGGTTCATACGGAAATCTATATCTTAAATTGTGGACAAATTAGACTAAACAATAGCAAAACACCATATGAGTTATGGAATAGGCCTGCAACAGTGAAGTATTTCAAAGTGTTTGGGAGCATATGTTACATAAGGACAAATGAAGAAGATTTGGGAAAGTTTGATTCTACAATTGATGAAGGAATATTCCTTGGCTACTCTTCAAGAAGTAAAGCATACAAATGTTACAATGAGAGGTTGCACAAGGTCAAGGTCATTGAAAGTGCAAATGTGAAAGTAGATGAGGGAAGATACTATGAAGAAAAGGCACAAGAAGGTGTTCGTCAAAATGAGGAAATTTGCAAACAAGAGGAAACAGAGGAAGACACTAAGAAGGAGATAGTTGAACAAAGAAGTCCAAAGACACCTTCAAGATTTGTTCAAAGAAACCATCCAAAAGATTTGATTATTGTGACAACTGACAAAGATGAAGAAATTAAGACAAGGCAAAGATTGACTATACTTCAAATCATGAAAATATGTCTTTGCTTTCCAAGATATAACCTAAGAACTTCAAAGAAGCAAGTGAAGACAAATTTTGGATAGGGGCCACGGAGGAGGAACTGAAATAAATAGAAAATAATGAAACTTGGGAACTTGTCACAAGACCTAAAGACAAAAATGTAATTGGCACTAAGTGGGTCTTCAGGAATAAGTTGAATGAAGATGGTCAAGTGAAAAGGAATCGGGCGTCGGCATGGAAAAATGCCATTTTGTAAATAAGTACTGACTTTTTCATAAAAAATATCTTGCCTTATTCTAGGGATTAGGTGCCAGCTCGCATCGTTCTTTTAAAACCCTGATAGCTCGTAAACTTCAAGTTTCCATCTGCATGGATGCTGCCAGCTCCTTAATGGCAACTGATAGTTGAGTGCATGCCACTGAACGTCCTCCAAAAGGGTTCTTGGTCAGCTTTAAAACATGAACTATAAAGCAAAACTTCGAAGAAAGCGCTCTGGGCGGACGAAAAGCACTTCCCGGTGAGCATGGTATAAGTGAGATCTCCAAGCGAAAAAATGCTCTGCCAACAAAATGGGCTGATTCAAGAAAGGAATTGTGGATAACAACCTTTATATCAAGACTATGGGTGAAGATCAATTGATAGTTGTGGCGTATGTGGATGATATTATATTTGGGGGAAGTGGTGAAAATATGTGTCAGGAGTTTGGCATAGAGATGCAAAAAGAATTAGAAATGTCTATGTAAATTCGGTACTTACGTGTTGCTCAAGGTTCCTTAAAATCTATATCATCCTCATACAACTCTTTCATGGAATCAAATCAAACAACCTCTACTCTCATCTGTTCTAATAAAAGACATCTTCTACTCAACACGCCTACTACTTTATTTGATATACCACTCCTATTCTTTAGAACATATGAGTAACTTTAAAGAAACTCAACCCATTTTATAAGTTTTAGCTAACTTACCTTGGTTGCTAATAAACTACAATGTCTAGTGGTCCATGAATAAAACAATCTCCTTAGGTAGCAAATAGTGCCTCCACTTCTTCAACACTTAAACAAATGCATAAAACTCTTGGTCGTAGGCTAAATAATTCCACTTGGTTTCATTTAACTTCTCACTGAAGTATAGAATAGGCTTACTTTCTTCACTTAAAACTCCACCAAACATTGTCCAATTTGCAATACAATCCATCTAAACACTTGTTAAAATCTAGCAATAGAGAACCAACTACTCGATCACCTATTCCTTCAAAAACTAAAAGTTATTCTTTGTTTTAACCATCTAGTTAATTCTATCCTACTACCCTTCGTTGTATTCATGATTGATGCACATATGCCACTAAATTTTCAAATAAATTTTCTATAAAAACTCACAAAACCACAAAAACTTCTTACCTCAAACATACTTCTTGATGATGACCATTCCACAATGGCTCTTATCGTTTCAAGATCCATTTCCAAGCCTCCTTGGGAAATTACAAAACCCAAGTACACTAAATCCATGAAATTGCACCTTTTCAAGTTGACCAACAACTTTTCTTCCTTCAATCTTTGCAAAACAAGTCTTAGTTACATCAAATGTTCTCCCTTAGTTTTACTAAATATCAAGATATCATCCAAATAAACAATTATGAACTTAACAAGAAATAATTTCAACATTTTGTTCATCAGTGTCATGAATGTGTTTGTTACACGTGTCAATCCAAATAGCATAACAAGCCACTCGTACAACCCATCCTTTGTCTTCAATGTTGTTTTTCACTCATCCCCATCTCTAATCTAGATTTAATAATATCCACTCTTCAAATCTATCTTGGTGAAGTACTTAGCTCCACTCAAGCAATCCATCAAGTCATTCATCCATGGAAATGAAAATCTATATTTTATGGATATGTTGTTGATGGCTCATGTATCAATGCATATACGCCATTCTCCATTCTTCTTGGGTGCTAGTACAACTATTACTACACATGGACTCAAACTTTGTCTTAGCAAACCCTATCCAACAACTCTTGGACTTATCTCTTAACCTCCTCATTTTCCATACGTAACATCCTATACACTACCTTGTTCAAAAGCTTAACCCAAGAATTAAATGCATGTGGTAGCTAATACTCATCATGGGTGCCAACACATTCAACAATTCTTGTAAAAGAATATATGCATATTTCTCAATTAAATTCTTCACTTCATGTGAATTTTTGTCTGCTTTGCTTGTTGATCCAACCTCCGTAGGCTTAGCAGTGAAAGCAATGCAAGCTTTTTCTTTCTTGGTCTCCCTTACAAACTCTTTCATTGAGATTAAACACACTTTATGACTATTGTCCACTTCTTCCCCTTTGTCCTTTCATGGACTCATTGTATATTTTCTTCCATCCATCAAAATAATGTAGGTATCCTACTCATGTACAATCTTCCTATCAAATTGCCAAGACATTCCCAAAAAAACATGAGAAGCAATCATGGCCATAACATCACACAAAATCTCATCCTTATATAAGCCAATTTAAAACCTCACTAAACATTGCTCACTTATCAAGATTTGATGTCTGTTTTGCCACCACTAAAACTTGTATGGGTTTGGGTGCTTAATTTTCTTCAATCTTAACTTCTCTATCACCTCTGTAGAATTCAACTCTCCTTACCTCAATGCACTTGCTTCTCGCACTCGTTTCTTATATTGTCAATGAAAAAATTTCTTGTGTACGCCTCCATGGCCCACCGGCAACTACAGACTAAGAAGAACACCACAAGGAAATGTCCCTACTTGTCAACTTTTCTATAGGGGAGTTAGGCAATTAATACTAATTAAAAAAAACCTACTCAAGTATATATTGAGCTGAAAAATCATTGTCCATGAATGAACCAATGCCTACCTGAAAGATCCCCAACCCAAATCTGATCTGATTTTCTAAGTGTTGTCTTTTCAAAGTCTTTGACCAGCGAATAGGTAGGTTTTTGTTTTTGTTGTTTTTTTTTTTTGCGTTTTTCCTGATTTTTTGTGTGACTTCGAGTTTTACCAAATATGAACGCAATTTGCTCTTGAGATACAAAAGAATTAAACTGAAATAAACTTCTAATTTTTCTGATTCCAAACAATGCATAAAATTGTAAAATTAAAAATTTAGGAACACCATTCATCAACTAGTCATACCCGGAGTCCAATGCTACCTTGCAATTGAATTTTATTGATAAAATTCCAGTGAAATACAGGATTACAAATCAAATCTGCTCCTCCAATATTCTGTCCAAACCCTAGTAGCAACATAGATGGTATAGCCGCCCTTGAGGATAGAACGGCTAGCAAAATCAGTCACCAAAATCCATAAATCTGCTCTCCAAATTGGCAAATCTGACCTCCAATACCCTAGCTGCCTACTGCCAGCAAGTAGAATGCAAATATGTGATAGTATTGGTCGGGGAGAGGTTCGATCTATCAATGGCAGCCTCTAATCTGAAGAAGTATGATGATATAACACTGCTGCAAACTCAGATCTGAAAAATAACTACCTGAAACTCCTCCAATGAAGCCCAAACAAAGACCCAAGGTAGGCCCTCCTTCAAGGTGAACTGGGTTCTCGTCCAATTCACGATAGCCTTTGAGAGTTTTCTTTCCCAGAAGGCTAAAACACTGTTCAAACCCTTCTCCAAAGCTCCACCTACAAATGTTGATATGAAAAATGACAATAGAATGCCAAAATAGAAACCCAACACTTAGCTTTATAACCTCCATGAGCTTTTTTAAAAAAGATAATAAAATATTCCTTCTCAAGGGTCTTTTCCTCATCAAAAGAAAGGGCCACATTTTAAAAACAACTTGACTTGGTAGGATGGGGGCACTTTTCACTATTCCTCTTATAATTCTCTGTTGCTATTCACTTTTTACTATTCCATTAAAGCAAACCTTAATATTTCCAATTTATCCCAAGATTCATCAACTGAACTCCAAACGGAAAGGCTTGTAAAGCCCCCAGCTAAGTTTTGCATCCCTCGGTTGGGTCCCCCTAACCATTTTGTTGACCTACGGGAACCCTAATAGTAGGCCAACCATCGCTATAGTCTGAGCTGCCTAAGGAAGGGACATGACAGTCCTCCCTTCCCGGAGATTGTTTTCCCTCAAACAATCTACACCTGCATGCTGAAACCAAATACCGGAATCCCATATCCACCTCAAGAATGTTGCTCCGCCAATCCGCTGTGCTACTCTGATATGAACATCACTATGCCTGGAGTTGTGAAGCAACTCATTATGATCCTTAAGAAACAATGCACCAATCATCTGAATGCCAGAATCCCAAATCATCCTACATGCATAATCAATTAAGTCAATCTGCCATCTGTTGCTATTATAAATGAGAATATCATCTATCCAACTGAGAACCTCACTCCAACAAAAACCACAAGTACCTCTAATGTCAAAGGATGATAAGAGCTCATCATTATGCCAACCTCTAGCAAAGAAAGAATGATCCCAATCTTTCCAAATTCCTCAAACAACTGCTGTCCTAAAGAACCAAACTAAAGTCTTTGTGATCAATAGTATCAAACAACTATCTATCACCATTGTGAGAACTCTAACCCAATAAACTATGGCTGAAAATTCCATGCTCAAAAATGTAGAGCAGCCCTCTATCCTTGTGTTGTAACTCAAAACCCAAAGGTTCAAATATGAAGTACTATTGTCCTCTACATGCTCCATGGTGTCTTCTTCATTTACCAAATATACTCTCCAAGTGTGATCAAGGAATGATATTG
>VDFB02375577.1:0-20373 GCA_007258455.2 Sequoia sempervirens | reverse complement strand
ATGAACAATTACAAACGCAAAGTCTTGTAGATTATCCAACCAAAGTATCCAAAGAGCATGAACAATTACAAGCACAAAGTCTTGTAGATCATTCAACAATAGTTAAACAAAACACAAATGTAAATCCAAATGAAGGATGTAACACAAAATTTACATGAATTACTTAGAGTCCTTCAAATATCACTTACTAATCACCACCAAATGATGAAAATGAAACAATAGAATCACTTTTAAGTGATTGGGAAAAACAAAAGCCTAACTCAAGTCGCCCAATTAATTGAGGCATAAAAGATGGCATGAAAAGCGAATAGTGTAGAAGACATGAAAAAGTGCGCCAGAGCCAAAAAATGGCTAAGTCTAGAAAAATGTGTAATGGTGTACTTTTTTAGCGCTTTAGCATATTTTTTAAAAATCACTTTTATGCAGGGGCGCTGATTTTCAGCGCGCCTGAGCTTGTTTCGAAGGTCTTCGCGAGGCGAACATAAGGGGATGCTCAAATTGACTGTTTGAGGCTTTGGAACGCATTTCGAGGTGCCTTGAAAATCACCTCGTTTTGTGTGCTTGAACTTCACGAACCTAGGAAACGGACAAGTTTCGTACGGGGGTTATCTGTGGAACGAGCACTGCTAGATTCCGTGATAACACTGACCTTCTACAAATTTGGTCACAAGACCATTAAATTTGTAAATAAACAAACCTCCAACAATGAAATCCTCTTTTAGGTGAGATTGCAGCAATACATCAACTACTGCAATTCTTCAATGAAATAATGATTGCAACAATACCTCAGCTATTGCAAACCTGCAAGTCCTCCAATAATTGCAATAATAAACCAGCTATTGCAATTAAACAACTTCTATCAGAATGGCAATAATACATCAGCTATTGCACCTGCCAAAGTTCTCCAATGAAGCACCTATAGAAACCCTAGATGGATTCCTCAACAATTCCAGCTATGGTTGATCTTTCACAATCGAACCTGGTACTCTAGAGTCTTCGAACCCTCGAGCAAAGCAAAACATTCAAGCTTCTAACCAAATTGGTAATAAGAATATGATTCAAGACATAAGCATGCCCAAATGCCAGGCCAACAGCTCCTTATAAAGATTTCTCAATGACTTTACAAGAATCTTCTAGAAGTAATATTATTTTATTCCCTTAAGTGACTTTATGATATAATATTTTATTTTTAGTCACTTTATTAAATTAATTAAATATAAAGTTACCTTATAATATTAATTTATTGAAATAACTTTATAAATAATTAATTTAATACTTACTCCCTTATTTCTCCTATTTAGCCTTTGGGAATAAATAAAGGCTAAACGGTCCTCAAGGTGGCTATCGAAAAGGGGACATTACATACCCCTAACTCCAAAACCCCGACATTCCCACCATTTTCCACTGTTCATTCCTACCTTGCCCTACACAACTTGGAACACCATTAATTGCTAGTTTTGACTTAGCGACAACTTCAAAAGGTATTTTTCCCAGCTAAGAAAATAACTATTCATTATTTTGGGTGCCGATTTTCAATTTTTGTAGTGTTGGAAGAGGGAGGTGCCTATGCTTCATTTATTGTAGTGGTTGCAACCCTAGCCTCTTCGTCATTGCAAATCTCTCCCATTGTTTTGAGAAGGAACCCATTTTGACCGTGGATCTTCATGTTATAAAAGTTTGACACAGTCGAGATCGGAGGACCTTATCAGACCATCACAATCTCGCAACCAACACAAACCACACACACAGTTTGACACAACATGAGAGACAAACACTTTCTTTTATTCATGAAAACAACATTACAGAATTACACTGCCACCATATGGGCTATCTCTCTACAGTCGTCTGCCAAATTGCAGATCTCACTACCACCTACCAGCTACTAGCTGCTAGCCACCACCAAGCTACTGTGGACTACTCCGCCACCTTCTCCGCTGCAACTCCTGGTCTTCCCTATCTCCCGCTATCTCTTTATACAATTTTCCTTCTTCATGTCGGCCTTGACGTCCTCTCTCTATGTCGTAGTTTCCTGGATCACCCAATCAACACTCGGAGTCCCCAAGTCGTTACATCGTAGTCATCACTGGCCAATAAAATTATATTTCACAACAACAATGTGAAATATCCTATATCGCTTCGCAACGTGTCGGCCTTTGGTTCACTCGACCATCACTGTCATTGACCACCTCCGCATATCTATCGTTATCAGTATACCACCTAGACTCCAGTCCACCTTCTGCCAATATCACCATGTCATACCGACACCACTTTGTCGCTCCATCGGGGAGACCACAAATCTCCTCCCACCGATACAAGGAAGTCTCGTCGAAGGCACTGTTCACATTGGAGAATTCTATCGGTCTATCAGGGAGACTCTAACTTGACTCCCGCTGATACACAGGCGTCCCGCCAATGTAGATCACTCCCACCGATCTTTCGGTTTGTCCACGTCATCACTCATACTCTGATCCCCCTATCGCCAATCGTCAGTTGTCATACACGTCATTGAATTCTTGTCGGTCCCACCATGGTCCTCTTCATGGTCATCGCCGTATCACTAGGACCTCAATGCATCTCCTACCGATCAACCATGTCTCGCCAATCATCATTCGTCGGCCTGTCAGAGGGACTTCCTCCACTATCTCACCGATACCACACACTCATGCTAATATCGCCCCGTCGCTGGGACAAAGGCTAATGTCCCGCCGAAATCCAAACCTCACGCCAATAAACTCCAAGCCATCAACATCATCGTTCTGTCACTGGAACGAGTAGACACCTCCTACCGATAAACCACAAAGTTTTGCCAACGAAGTAACGCTGACCAAAGGGGTTGGAGCACAATGCTCCTACATTAGACTACCCAGGTGATTAAAAATCATGTGCTCCTGCACATGGAGTCCATAATGCCATCTTCCAATTCCACCTTCTTTTTCCTCCTCTTCCAGCATCTTGCCGGAACATTCGCAATCATCCGCCAACAACTCTACACTTCATTCTTTTCTCCTCTTGTGGACTCTTGTCCACCATAGTCCCACCTCCTCCACCAAGTACTCTTCACTATTCTCCTCTCTTTCATGGGTTCAAACCCATCTCTGACCGACCACCTCCTCCAAAAACAACCCGCAACATCCTCTACCATCTCTACATGCAACCACACACCATCTGCATGCTCTTTTTCTCTATCCATCTCATCTTCTACTACCACATTTGAAAACGAAATAACTTCACAAATCTGATTTACCTCAATTCTGCTAGCAACTACAACACCGAACTACACTGCAACATCTTCTACCTCAAATGGTAACTTTGCCGCCTGTCATCGAAGTCCTATCACCTAATTTTATCTTTCTAATCACAAGAAACCGCTAACAACTTTTCGCCGCATCCACGCCGGTAACCTTTCATTAATCAAAAGAAGGACGGATTGAGCTGGATGCCGACGATCGCGGATGATTTGCGCGATTTGCTGACGTTTTGACGATCAGGATTTTGGTTTTGACTTTTTGAGCGCGACGATGATCCGATTGACTCACTTCCACTTTATCCCGCATCGCCTCAAACAATATCCGTGACGAAGTCTCTTCATCACCTAATCTAACCCATTTTTCTTTCTACAATCACTCACTCTGCAAACACATTTCATTGTGGCTTCAAGCTCCTTCTCTTGCTGCTAGGATTCCTCACACACCTGCAATAGCTCTCACAAGCTTCTTCACTACCACTTCACACACTTTCCTCTCAGTGCGAACTACCTCCTCATCGGCGATTTGTTCACTCTTCCATACCCGCAAGTCCTAGTGGATTCTCTCCACTCTCAGGACTACCCGCTCTGATATCACTTGACGCAATCGAGATCGAAGGACCTTAGCGGGTCGTCACAATCTCGCAGCCAACAAAAACACACACACACAGTTTGACACAACATGAAAGACAAACACTTTCTTTTATTCATGAAAACAACATTACAAAATTACACTGCCACCATATGGGCTATCTCTCTACAGTCGTCTGCCAAATTGCAAATCTCACTACCACCTACGAGCTACTGGCTGCTAGCCACCACCAAGCTACTGTGGACTACTCCGCCACCTTCTCCGCTGCAACTCCTGCTCTTCTCTATCTCCCGCTATCTCTTTATACAGTTTTCCTTCTTCATGTCGGCCTTGACGTCCTTCTCTCTCTATGTCGTAGTTTCCTGGATCGCCCAATCAACACTCGGAGTCCCCAAGTCGTTACATCGTAGTCATCACTAGCCAATAAAATTATATTTCACAACAATGTGAAATATCCTATATCGCTTCGCAACGTGTCGACCTTTGGTTCGCTCGACCATCACTGTCATTGACCACCTCCGCATATCTATCGCTATCAGTATACCACCCAAACTCCAGTCCACCTTCTGCCAATATCACCATGTCATACTGACACCACATTGTCGCTCCATCGGGGAGACCACAAATCTCCTCCCACCGATACAAGGAAGTCTCGTCGAAGGCACTGTTCACATTGGAGAATTCTATCGGTCTATCAGGGAGACTCTAACTTGACTCCCGCTGATACACAAGCGTCCCGCCAATGTAGATCACTCCCACCGATCTTTCGGTTTGTCCACGTCATCACTCATACTCTAATCCCCCTATCGCCAATCGTCAATTGTCGTACACATCATTGAATTCCTATCGGTCACCTTCCTGTCAGTCCCACCATGGTCGTCACCGTATCACTGAGACCTCAATGCATCTCCTGCTGATCAACCATGTCTCACCAATCATCATTCGTCGGCCCGTCAAAGGGACTTCCTCCATTGTCTCACCGATACCACACACTCATGCCGATATCACCCCGTCGATGGGACAAAGGCTAATGTCTCACCGAAATCCAAACCTCGCGCCGATAAACTCCAATCCGTCAACACCATCGTTCTATCGCCAGAACGAGTAGACACCTCTTGCCAATAAGCCAAAGTTCTGTCGAAAAAGGAACAACACCGGCCAAAGGGGTTGGAGCATGATGCTCTTGCATCAAAGTTTGGACTAATTCTGGGAAGATTGAGTTTGTTTTTCTTCATTGAAACCCTAGCAAATACTACTCAAAGCATATGTATTGTTCAAAGTAACAAACCTACAGACAAAAAACTTCAAATCTACAAGAGACCAAAGGACAAAAATCCTTTGGTTTATAGGCCTTAGGACGGAAATCCATTGACCTTGCAAATCAACTTCATCCAAAGAATGAGAAGAGGATGCTATTGTTATGGATCTGAATTGCATTGCATCTAGTACACTGATAGAATACTATAAGCAAATCATTGGGTATTTTTACTGTGTTTACTACTATTGCGACCATTGTACTAGTTGCTATCATGGCTGTTGTTTGTTATACTTGTGTGATTAAATATAATATTCAAACTTTATTTTTGGGCAAAAAGTTCTATTAAATATTTATGTATTTCATTTAGTTTGAGTTAATAAGATTTTGTAAACTCGTGATGAATTGGGATTTTTGTCACATTAGGGTCTAATATTAAAAATGAAAGTAAATCATTAGAGTTAAATATTAGGGTTTTTAAAGGGCTTTTCAAGGTTAGTCAAGTTTAATTAAAAATAATCAAAGCCCTAAATTTTATTAGCTCATTGTAACCCTCAGGGTTATTACAACATATCAATTGGCAAAGTGGTTTAGAAGGTGTCAAGGGTGGTTAGGAACATGCATGTAGTCTTCACTTCAATTTGTTGACTTAATTTAGTGGAATAGTGAAATTGACAATTTTGCTAATTCCATAAGGGATGAACCAATCGTTCACTATAGCCCTAGTGAACACATAGACCTTATTGGAAAACTCATCACAAGCAACATACTATATACTTACAAAGCACTAAACTTACTCTGTTAGGGGCAATGAGTAGAAGTTTGATTGTTTTGTAGTTTAAATTGATTAAATGGATTGTCTTTTTCCTTTCCAAATGCCATGGGAAGCTATAAGGGGTCTATATCTTCTTGATCACGTGAGTGCATTGTTTACTCGATAATGATATTTAAACGAAAATACATAACAGCAATAAAATCTATCAATTACTCATAAAAATGCATAGAAGATATGTCGTATATTCATTCATTCATCGGATATCAATAATTTCAAGATACATAAGCATGTGGTCCCTAACTATGAGTACAATGAGGAAATATATAGCAAGCCAATGTTGGTTGAGAACACCAACTGCCGATAACTACCAATTAAAAACCAACGTTCAGGGACTAATTACACATTAACTTATTGATTTATTTATTTCTTGCCGACTACATTAGGCCCCCAAAAAGAAAGTCATCTTCCAGACAACAAGCAAAATGTGGAGTTGAACAACCCAAACTACAACTACTGAGAAAGGGGATGAAAGGACGTTCCTAGGTGTATGAACAATGTAGGTGTGGACGCCAGGGAGCATAATTGTCGAAGCCTATGGACCTCCTCGGTGCACAGCCTCAACTAGTGATCCACTACTATTTTGTGTTCTCTTGTTGCCTTCACCATCTGCGCAACCTCCATAAACTGACATTTGGTATGTTCAAACTCTTTTTCCTTCTCTGCCAGCTTGGCCTTCGCAACTATCACTCTTTTTCCTTCTTAAACATGCGAGAGAAAAAGTTGAGGAACAAAACTATTCCCGAATACTTGATTAAATGGAAGGGGTTACCTAAGGAAGATGCTACATGGGAAAGTGAAGAGATCTTAAAACATTCGAGTTTGAATTTTGCTTGAGGACAAGCAAATTCAGGCAGGGCGGACTATCATGACCCTCGAATTTGTGAATATAGAAGTTGACAACATTAAAAAATTGTTCTTATAATTTATATTTACAAGCATAAGCTTTATGTAAACTATTTCTTGATTATAATCATATTACTAATGAATATAATAAAATAATAAGATGAAGTTAGACTGAAATATTTTAATTATTATCACCAAGAAACAATTTTGTGAACTTATATATAAGTGATAACAAACTTAATCAGCGATCACAAGACTTTGACAAATTAATCATAGATCAGTAGTGCAAAAAGATGTCGACCCTCTAACTTAGCGAGTGAGGAAGGGATGTGACTCCCTCGAATGGACAGCAAGGCAGCAAGGGACACGTCTCTATAGGCATTTAAAATACGGTTCTCAAAGACAAAGCATGAATATCATCACGTGGAAGAAAGGAGACAAATCGGGTTACAGAGAATACGCCTTGAGAAAGCCCAGTACAGTGCACCGATCAAAGGTAAGTATCCTCAACCAACTAGATAATCATTGAGGGTTATGGAATATATACGAGTTACTATGACAATGTGTTACAGTATAATAACTAACCCATATCTTAGTAGATTAAATCTCAACGAATGTTTATAAACACTCTAATATGTGATGATTTGTGAATAATATGATAAGTGAATGCATAGAGAGATTAAATGACACGTTTTGCAATCAATAGATATATATCTGTCAATATATTGAGAACATCTATACAGCATAAGTGAATGACAAATTCCACATATAGAAATAAATGGATAGTATTTACCAATGTCCCTATAGTGATGCTTGCAGCAATTATTGTATCTCATAAGCTATTATGACTCTTATATAAGAATAGATTTCGGGCCAAATCCCTTTCGCTAATACCCACTGAGGATAGGAAGTTTGTGGAGGGAAAGGCAGGTAATTCGGTCACATGATGGATGGTCCCAAGATGGGTGGGAAACCTTGAGGGAGTCCACTTGGAGGCTGTTCACGCGCCCTTGGCACAGTAATTCTACCATCCTCCGATGAGGTTAGGAAAGAGGAGAGGACGAAGATCTATTCAGCTCAAGAGTAATAAGTTATATCAAAATATGATGTGTTTTTGGCACTAGATAATAATGCATCTACCTTATTCTTAAAATGTTCAATCTGAAATTGTCTAATTTCTTGATCAAGGAATTATGTGTATTTGTTGGTAATGCATGATGTGTGCAGGTCCTCAAGGAAAATTACATGTGCAAGATTAATTGTTTGGTAAATTCAAATTCTTGATCCTAACTTGTGCATATTTTGTTTCTAGGACAGGTTAGCCTGGGTTTTATAAGGGGACATTACATGGCTCGTGGGTAGTACGGACTTGTTAAGTTGTGGAAGATCCGGAACTCTACTTATTTGTCATTGTAAGACTGCAAACAATAGTACTGTTCTAGTCATTTAAATTTACTGCATATTCTTGTGTTTTAATTTCACATCACTGTAACCCCTGGATGGTTTTCCACCAATGTGGAGAAAGAACAAATTAATCTCTCATTTATCACCCACTGAAAAGTGGCAAATTCCCCCTATTGAGTGGATTCCTGCTGAAAGCGGATGAATTGTTTTACTTTGTAATCATTTTCCCCCCCACTAAATAAGTGGAGGTGTGGAAATCTCTCATGGATGGATCACCGCCTATTTGCATTCAGTTGTAATTCAATTTTCAGTTATAGCTTGGTTTCCTCCACCATATGCTACCACCTCGCCTTCTAAAGGATCTTGGTGAACATTCTTAGCGTTGAGTGCTTTTAGTTTGATTTCTTTTTGGAAGCTAATGTTAATCAATTGGCGTAGTGCTGGTTTGTGTTGTGAAAATCTTGGGAAAAATTAAGGGGGCTTATTTCAAAGTATCACTCAGGAGAGGAGCTTGGTCAATTAACCGGTAAAGTGAACTATCTGAGCATACACACCTCACTTTAGATTGAGTGAACTGAGTCAATTATGTTGGTTCTAGATAAGTCATTTGTAGCTCGTATATTGGCATTAGGAGCCTTGTTTACTTTACGCTTTTATGAGTGATGTTTATTGTAATGTCCTCGTTTTAGCTGACATTGTTTGTCGAGGAGTGAGCCTATCATTCTGATCCTCGTAGGCTGACAGATGTGTGCAGAGGATCAATTGAGGCAGTTACCCAGTGTTCTGGAGCTTCATTGTTGCAGTTATTTCAAGTTGGGCCTTCGCAGAATCCTTCAGAGTGGGTTTTCAAAGACTTTCTATTTTTAGAAAGTCGGACAGGCGGAAGCTGCTATTTTGGGCAGGGCACCTGGTTCAGCTGTTCAGCTCAGAGTCGACCCAGTTCATCAGTTTGACAATCAGATGGAGAAATATTGGAGTATTTAATGGTTTAATGAATAATTAATATTTTTGACTTTATATTAAAGTCACTTTATTAATTATTTAAATATTTAATTAAAAGGGCGTATTATAAAGTATTTTTAATACTTTATAATAAAGTGATATATTTGACATAATGAATAATTATTATTCATTAATGAGACGTCATTTAATTATTATTTCTCTCCTAAGTTAAAAAGGATGAATTTGATCATTTTATTTAAATGATTATTAAAAGGTGAGCTTGGGTCGAATTTTTGCAAGGAACTATATATTCACAGGAAAGACAAATCGAACCATTATGATATGTTATTCAAATTTGTCTTGTATTTGCTCTGAGCATTGGAGTTTGCAAAACCTAGGGTTTCAGCAGACGAATCGATTTTGGAGAACGATACCTCTCGTAACCGCATACCCAGACCGCAGGTAACACTGAAGATTGTCCACTTGGTAGCTTCATTCAGAAGTTGCAGTTGAGCACATTGAGTTGATTTCAGGAAGGATATTCAGAGAACTTCATCAGTTAACAGGGGCGACCTATCAGAGATTGATTTTTACAGAGATCTGGCATCTTTCATTTGGGCCGTACTATATTTTTATTGCTGCTGCTGTACAGGCCGTACAAATCTGTACCTTCAAGGTCGTACCTCTCTCTTAGGAAGAAACGCATTCACCATTCATTCTTTGGCAGAGGGTTTCAGTGCGCCTTGGATATCTGAAGTCTTTGCAACGCTTTTAGAGTCCAGAGGGTCATTCATTCATTCAGCCGTACCATTCCATTTGTCTTCTAGCGCCTGCAAGAAGAAATCAGGTTCCTTTATAATAAATTAGTATTTCATTCATATGTTAGTTTTTGCCATTGTAAATGCTCTGGAAATGCAATAAAATGATGCGCCTATGACTTCTGAGCAAAATCTATGCTTATTTCATGTTCTATAATTTATTTTGAATTTTTTAAGCAATATTAGAGTAAATCGCAGCTCCTTGTATTTTCTCAAAAACCTATCAAAAACACAAAAAAACACAAAACTTGCAAAAACAATATTCACAGTTACGGTTTCGGGGTTGAGAATCACCAGGATTCTTACATTTTTCTATATATGTCTTGTTGTATTACGATCATTATGATGGTAACGTGAAAGAATGTAAGTGAATAGGGAGTGGACATATATACATATATATAGCATATACATGTATCCATATGTATATACATATCGATACAAGCGTATGATTGGCAGATGGATATGCTCATACAGATGCATCGATATGGTATAGCTACACATGTGTACATAGAGGAATATATAAAGACATAAATACATGTATATATGCACACAACCTATGTTATGAGGATATTAATAATATTATATTATTATTGCTTGACAATTTTACATATACATATATATGTATATATACATATCGGATATGTTGACTGGCTTACGATATGCTTATAGTGGAATACATATATTAATATTACACATTACATATATATATATATATATATATGTAACAGAGACATTATTATATATATATATATATATTATTGTAAAATAATACACACACACACACACACAGATATATATATATATATATATATATATATATAATTTGAGGCAATTTAAATACATACATATATATGTATATTATTTGGTACATTAAATATATATATATATTAAACTCTCATAGTTGGAAATTGAATTATTTCCCATAATGATTTAACATTAATCTTTTAACTATGGGAATCGGGTTTTATCATACTCAATTGAATATTAATCACCAAACTTTGGAAAGCGAATTAATTCCAAAAACAATTGCATGTCATTCTTCAATAAAAAGAAATCAAAATATTTCCTCCAAACTATTTGTTGATGCGTGTTTATGACACACCAAACATCAGAATAAAATGCCCAAAGACACTCTATCCTCTCTTGAAAAATCACCGCGTATGCTAAGATTGCGAGAAGATCATATGGCAATTCCAAGGTTTCTTTAGTCAAGTCTCGACGTGTGGGTAAGCTCAATGGCCGTTGTGATATGTTGGTAATGAACAAGGGGACTTACGTAAAATCTTTGCAAGTTCAGGACTTAGGAAATTTATCGTTAAAGGCTCTCAATTAGGACTTTCAATTGTGGATCTCAAAAAAAATGGCAAAAAGACAAGGGTTCAGAGAATCTAGTCTAAGCCTAAGAACTCAAGAGACAATAAGGATTCGGTGAAGGGAATAAACCACACTTTGTTTCGCCTCCTGCAGGACAACATACGCAAAATGGGTGCAATCTTCAAGGGGGTTGTGATAATAATTTTCAAACCTCGAATGAGGCTGAAGTTAAGCGTCCACAATTAAGAGCTCAGGCTAACTTTACACATCGAATGCAAATCATCCATTCGAAAAAAGTATGAGCTACACTTCACCATTGAATCAATACGATCAATCTCTCATTCAATTAACAACTTTCAAAGCAAATTCTACCTAATCTAACTTTAACTTTAATCTATGGCGGAAGAAGATATGCAACCTTGCTTACTATTTGATAATAAGAAGTTATTCAAGGCAAATCATGCTCAAGAGCTTTTATTATTCGAAATAGTCTCAGTGCAACAATACACATATTCTGTCTCCACACAAATGAAATGAGAGAGCATCAGTTTATATAGAGTTCCAAAAATGCAATGAAGGGCCGAGATTAAAACAAGATTAACGGCCAAGATTATTACAACCAAACCCTAATTAGGGTTTCCCAAAATAACAAGAGTTATCAATCAAAAATCAATCAGAAAAGTGGCAGTTCCAGCTATTATCTAGGAGAGGCGTCCTTATCCATCTGAATGGCATTGTGCTTGGCGAATCTGGACACTACGGCAATGACCTCCTCCATCGTGATAGGTGGCAACATGCTGATCCGGAATTCAAGTCCGTCCAACTTCTCAGCACATCTAGCAAAAGTACCTTCCCAATCTGCCTCCTGCTTCTCAAAATCCTTTCGAATGGATGAGAGTCTTGCCACTCTCGCAAAGTCCTGTCTCAAGAATGGTCCAGTGGTCGAGAAGAAAGTTTCTTGAACTTTATGCTTCAATCTCTCCAACTGCATGTCGTTCTCCCGGATGACTTCACGGTCGAACACTTCTGTAGTTGTCATGTAAATCTTCTCCTGGATCCTTCTGACCTGTTCTTCAATTCCAAGCCCATCGACTTTTGCCTTCTCCAAGACTTCTTCTCGTATTGTCACTGCCCAAAACCAGTGATGAAAATCATATGCTGCCTCGCGAATAATCACTCTTTGACAATCTAACTCTCTTTGAATGCTCTTTCAAGGTTCTAAGTCTTGAATGCTTCCTTCCATATCCTGATACCTTCCCCATGCCTCCGCCTATATCCATCGAAGTCAGAAAGAAATGAAAAGAGGTTCATTCATGCCAACTTCTCCATGTGAACAACATGCAAATATCTCACCCCATCCAAATTCTATTTCCGGCCACCATTCCGCCTACAATCCCTAGTCATCTCCCTGATGAATTGAGGAGAGGAGGAACAGCCGTAAGATTGCCCCTCGGTCATGGCCTGGGCTTCAAATGCTGGATATATTCCTTGAGACGTTCGACCTCCTTTTTATACTCCTTCTTGGCCACTTCTTTCTCCAGTCTCGCCTTGATGGTTGAGACGGAATTATCTAACTCCTCTACTTCTTGACCTTTCGAGGTCGGGCCAAGGTCAACGGTGGTTATAGCATACTCCTGAGGAGTGATCTCGTCCTGTGGCTTGTCCACCGTAGGTACTGCAATATGCACGGAATGGTTGCCTGTCTCGTTCCTCTGAATGGTGGAGAACTTCTTGGCAGGCTTCTTGATGGCGACTTGTTCTAATCTTGCCAAGAAATCGGCAATATCATCCTCCTCTTGTTGAGCCTCCGCAGGTACCTGGATCTTCATTCTTTCTAACAGCCAGTCTGGAATGGTCGACTGCTCAATCCCATCCTCTACCTGGACCTCTTCTTCATTTGGAACATCCACAACCCCTCTGAGAGCGGAAATCATTCCCTCTTCGAAGTCATTGTTCCGAGCCTCGATCTCATTGTCTGAACCTAAGATCTCCGTGCCCGTAGGTGATAAGGGCTCTTCATCATCTAGTTGAATAGGTTCATCATTTACTTCCTGAACTGCAGGAGGTTCAAGCATCTCTACCAAGGAATCGTCAATAGTAGCTACCAACTCGTCAATATTCCTGGATGCCGCTGACCGAGAAGGTTCTCCTTTATGCCTCTTGGAAACAGGCTCAGCACTTGGCATTATTTCCTTTCTTTTCTCTCCACTCCCGACCAAGTCTTGATGGGATGCACCGGCATTAGAAGAATATGACTCTGATTCGCTCAACAGATCATATGTGAGCTGCGGATTTTTGTCTCACTGGCGCGGATAATCGCCCACCATTGAGAATACTTTAGTTACCGGCCTTAATAGGCTGCCGTGTCCGCTGCTCGTTCGACCATTTCACCGAGGGAGAGGTCGGCTTCCTCAAAAGCTGGCCGGACGGTTTCCACTACCTTGTAGCCGGTCGCACTCGGCAGAACTCAATTGTCCCTCACATGAAATCTATAGTGGCATCCCATTTCCGCCAATTTCGTATTTCATCGGGTGCAAAGATTTTAGCCAAAATTCTCTAAGCCCCATCTCCTGTGTTGTGGCTTTCCTTCTACTGCCTCGGTCAAAGGCGATGTGGGGTTGGTGAAGGACTTCGACTTAGAACCGATTCTCTGGCTTTTGCACTTCGCCGCCGTAAGCTGATGGATGCATTTCTGGGGAGCATACTGGAGTGAAGAATGGGAATGCATTTTCAACGCTTTGATGCCTTCATTATTTCGATACTTTCTATCAAATCTCCGGAGACAATATCATCCGGCTATTTGATAGATAGGTACTTATAGGGATTTCCAGCTAGAATCCCTCGGATTCCTCGACATATATGTGAACAATTTCGGGAACTGGATGAACCAAGACCCGTATTTGCTGATAAGACTTTTCGCTTCATGGCTCAGCCTCTGATGCACTCCTCCTTGAAGCTTTCTGGTAATGTGCATCAGGAAGGCGTCATGCACCCTCCTGAAGTGAGTCTTCTCCTTCAATTGGAGCTGAGGATAACAATCGTAAGGCCTGAGCTCGTTCTCCCCGTTGCCAATTTTTCCCTTGCAGATCAATCCTGGATACTTGTATGATCTGGCCAACAGGTATATCACATATGAACTCATATGAAAAGACTTGGTCTCTTCGAGGTTGATCAGTTGCTCATGAAGGTTGTCACTTATCATCCGTGACCAGTTGAACATTTTGACTCCAGAGGTGATCTCATCTATAAAATAGTACATCCATCTCTCGAAGAAGGCGCCTTGCGGGTTACCAGCGATTATGTTTAGCATCAGCACAATATCCCCAAAATCTTCCTTGAAGTCCGTTCGGCAAGGCCTCTTGGGCAACTTCTTGATTGATGGCTTCGGCTTGTCCATCCACACCTCGTTGACTGTTGTGGCGCACAGATCTGGCTGACTGTCATATAATCTTTTAGCTTCTTCTTTGGTCTTATAGACCGTTCGTGAATGCTCTGGGATGCCGAAGGTCTCCTGGATTGCAACTTCGCCCAAGTGCGCCAAGACTCTTCCATCAGGCGCAATGATCTGTCTCTTTTGAGCGTCATAATGGAGAGCACACTCCACCATCAACTTTGCACAGTCCATTGCCGGTGGGAATCCAGCAGCTTGGAATATCCCGTTTCTGACCATCCGTCTGGCTATTGCTGTGGGGAGTCCCTTCTGACCGTACACTCTTTTCTTGAATTCATCAAAGTCGACGTGCCCGAGATCAATGTCCACGACATTCTTCCACTTTGAAATGACCTTGGTCTCTTTCTGAGCACCCTTGTTGGCAAACTTCATTTTCAGCTTCTTTGATAATTCGCCTGCCATGATCGTCAACCTGCAGTCATAAAATTAACATTAGTACAAAGACTTTTTTAAATAACTAAATCCCGTGCCTTGGATTCGAAAATTGACTTTCAGCTGATTAAATAATTAATTGCTGCGAAAAAGCAAGCTGAAAGTAACTTGGATGAAGTTGAAAATTTTGCCAGAACTTCGTCAAGATGAAAGTACATGAAAGAGATAGCAAATTTATTTGACCAAACAACAAACCTCAGTGAAGAACCGTTAAATGCAAATCAGATTTAAAAATCTGATTTTTAGAAGAAGAAGTGTGCCCTTCTTCACAGAAGAATTTCAGCTCTGAATAAATCTCTTTTCTTTTCCCGCGAAAAATTCCTCAGCATAACACTGCTTCTCCCTCTGGGAAAATTCGACTTTGCCCATTGATCAATTATTTGCCTGATAATTTCGAGAAAGATTAAACTTCTCTTCAGCTGTGTGTGAAAAAATGAGTTGCTGAAACTCATTATAATGCTGAAGGATCGAATTCGATTTAGTAACTGCCATATTCTTTCTCGATCTCGATTTGTTTTCATTTATCCAAACAGGCAAGTTTTCCTTTTATTTTCCGACAAGGATCAGTCTCGAGCTTATTCGGACAAATCTTCAAAAATTCGATTTTTCATTTAATGTTTATCTTTGATTTTTCGAATTTTTAAATAAACATTAAATATTTAATTAAATTCATGGCGAATTTAATTTTCTTGCCGGATTTCATCTCTGCCTAGCGTACTTTATTTTCTTCCAATTCTCGTCTGGCAAATTTGATTTTGTCCAATGCATTTTTAAATTCCAAATAGTTGAAAATTAATTATTAAAATATTAAAAATATTTTAATTAATTCCAACCCGTTCGTTTGGGACCCATGGCTATTTCGATTTTTCTTCTATTTTTCTTGGCTAAGAGTTTATTTTCCAATTTCATCCTCAATTTCGTCTAGCCAAACCAAAATTCAAGCCATTCCGTCAAAAATTTAATTGCCAGATCCCTATTTTTCTTTGCCGAGGCGAGATTTTAAGCTTATTTTGCTTTGCCAAAGTCAAATTTTCTCCTGCTCAGTCGAATTTTTATAGGCAAAAACCTTGTCCGAATGTCTTCGTTGGGCGAATTTCCTTGACGTCTGACATATTCTTCCTCATTTCGGCCAAGGACGATCCTTCTTTTCTCTTTGCCTTGTGCATTTTTCTTCAGTCGAAGTTGTCAATTTTTAAACATTTTCCACACTTAGGCAAATTTTTTCTCTTTTCCATCTTTGCGTTAGGCACATTCCGTCTTATTCTTTGCCACATCCTGATCTTTCTTAGCACGTGTCCTTTCAAACTTGGCATTTATCCTCTTACAAGTGTCGGGATTCCTAACCAAAGTCTTTATTTTTCATCCCTTAGCCTCTATACTTAGGCAAATATTCGAACTTTTTCTTGGCATTAACACCTAGTCAAAAATCATTCCTTTTATCCTCTTAGGCAGACCTCCTTAACATTTTGGACAAGCATTCTTGGATGTCCCACCTTTCTAGGGCGGACTTCTTAGCTCCTTAGCATTTGTCTCTTTGGAAATATCACAACACTTAGCCAAAAAAAAAAAAAAATCATTTTTCCACCCCTTTAAGCTTTCACACTTAGCTAAATTTTGAAATTTCACTTGGCTGGGCATCAACACTTAGCAAAATTTTTTATTTTTCCTTCATCTTATATGCCTAGGCGGACTTTGGAAGGGTCAAGGATGAGCTGGGCGGACTTTAGAGGTCTCTAGCACATGCAGGGCGGACTTTCAAGGGGTCAAGGACAAGGATGGCGGACTTCAAGACTGTCAAGGATATGTCTTCCAGTATGTATGGCGGACTTCAAGACCTTTTTGGACGTCCTTCTAGTGGATGGCGGACTTCAAGACTCTTTTGACATACTTCCTTGCACATGGCGGACTTTGGAGGGTGTTAGGATATGCCTTCAAGATGCATGGCGGACTTTGAAGGATGCAAGGATGAGCATGCTTTATGCTGGGCGGACTTTGGAAGATCCAAGGATGAGCAGGGCGGACTTCAAGACTTCCTAGGATGAGCTTACTTGCTGCATGGCGGACTCCATGACCCTTTTGACATTTCTTCATCCTCTCTTCTCATTTTCCATGGCGAATTTCAGCCTTGAACAGATTTTCTTCATGAATCTCATCTCTTTTGAGTTGATTTTGAACTGATTTTGCTTCAGATCTGATTGATTTCGAACTAGTTTTGACTGATTTTTCCAGATTTTTGAACGTTTTTGGTCTGATTTTTCATGCTTTTTACTTGTTTTTTCCAGATTTTTCAATAATTTTCAATTTTTTTATTTTGATTTTCTGAGAGTTCTATTGAGTTTTTCGAACTTCTGAGTGCGTTTTCAGAACTCGGGACCCTTCTAAAAATAGAAGAAACTTTCCAAAAATAGAAACTTTCTAAAAATAGAAAAAGCAAACCCTAAAAAAAGGGAACGTTGTTTGGTCCGAAAATGCCAAAAATGAAAAATCGAAAAAGCAACTTTTCCTAAAAAGTAGGAAGTCTCAGAATTGGCCGAATTTACAGTCGATCTTCGTCTCTTGGGCCTTCTGAGCGCTTCCATGACGTCTACGCACAGATTCAAGCATGAATTACTGACTCGGCTCGGGCAACTCTCGGCAAACTGACCTGAAACCCTTAGCAAAATGATCTCTCGTAACCATTGCAAGGAGACAGAACCCCAAAAACTAGCAGGCAACTAGGGGTCCCCATCAGCGATGGGGCGATGTGTGAAAAGGTCACAACACTATTGAAATCAAAATATCTCTAAATCAAATTATTCACAGGAACATTTGGAATAGTGCTAGAAGAAGCCGCGACTGGCTATTGCACGGGAGATATAAATGGCATGACCAAATCCAACGCAGCTGTAAACTGGCAATGTGTTTTCATTTCAGCAATGGACTTTTTCTCAATAATTATCTTAATCCGCCATTTCCTGTAGACTAGCGCCACAAACCTGTAGATGTCGATTAACACCATTTCTACCATGTGCTTATGAATTAGTCTCCTATCTGCTGTCAATTTCCGGAAGCCGACTCACCAAGTTGAAACTAAGGGAGTGAAATTACACCACATACTGAGTTGAATTATTCATAATTCAAGTGGTGGAAAACTACATGCCTTTTTAGAAGGAATTCGTTGGAGCTGGGGCTTTATAAATAGCCACCCATTCTTCATTGTTGAGGGGCTTACCTTTTGAGAACAATCATTCAGCTTTTGATTGAGAACTCAATATACGTATTCTTCCATATTTTCTGAAAAACGCATTTTTCCTAAGAATTGAGTTTAGTTCATAATTACCTTTCTCCATTACTGAATTATCAGAGCTTCGTATATTTTATCAGTTGCAACCATTACCAGTCTGATTATCCATTTCTAAGTGTTTATTTTTGAGTGAGGAAGTAGAGTTTTGAGAGGAAATTACCTATTGTTTGTAAGTGTTGGAATTACTGTGAGAGTAGGTTGAGTCATCATCATCTAAGGAAAAGCTAGTTACAGGCATGGGATATTCTTCTACTATCTTTTACTATGATTTTATGCTGTTGGAAAAGTATTATTTTGCATATAGAGGTTATTATGTTGTTTGTAGTGCATTTTTTTATATGTGCTTAGGAAGTGAAATGATGTTATTTGGAAAAGAGAAATTAAAGCAATTTCTAGCTGTTTGTAATTATCTCCAAAATAGGAGAATGCTAGTTGCTTAGATATTATTCTATTAGGCTTGATTGAATGCAAGAAGTCTCTTGAGGTACACTGGCTAGTTATCAGGATAACTAGGAAAGCTTGTGTTTACTCCTAGGAGTCGTCATCCAGTATGGGAGATGGGTTAGTATACTTATTTGTAAGTAAATTGTTTGAAGGTAGGTATCTGGGATGACTGACTATCCATAGAAGGATATACCTATCTTGTGTAATTACTTAGAAGATTAGTATGTTGTATGTTAGTCTAGGATGACAGATTATCCAATGAAGGACCACACCTATGCATACTGTAAGATAGCCTTAAGTCAAATCATCCCTGAGTAGTGTTTATGATAGATGACCTTTATTCGAAGTACTGAATAAGAACACTTTGGCCAAAGTGCAATGTATAACATCCACTTAGACTGTGTGATGCTTGAGACTACACTGTCAGTTCATCATGATCCTTTATGCTAGTTCGAGATTGTAGGCTTACAAGGTTCTAGTTATGTAGGACACAACACTATGCTCCGTTGGTTAACAATATTAGTTACCCAACCAATCTCTTCGTCGAAGGGAGTGTCATCTATCGAATGATAGATGTGCGGCGAACCACATTATAAGTCCGTGGTTGGCGGAAAAGCGCCCAAGTGATGCTTCTCCTCCACAACAAGCCATTGAAGAACCAAGATTTGAAAAGGAAGATTCTAGACTGTCTTATTACTATTTGTTCTAAAGCTCATTGGAGCTATGTTTGTTAAGGTATGTATTCTTGTTACCTGTACTTATGAAATTATTATAACAAAATGGAATCTTTATTGTAATTTGATATGGCATTATGTTCATGTATTATCAATAAAGAAAAGAAAAATTTTATTGCAACGTCTTGTTAGTGTGTTTATTTACTCGCATGATGTAAATTATGAAATCTTTACTGCACTAAAGGGTTTGGTCGTTACATGTAGCTTGCAGATTTCTTCCTTAATATAATACAGCATTACATTGCTAACATGGTGTTCAATTGTCTTCTAATTCAATTTTTAAAGGCACACTAATTGTCATTTTTTCTCTCTTTGTTTCATAAGTTGTTTCTACTCATAATGTATCCAAACCACATTTAGTGTGTTGTCCCTCAGATTACCCCTAGGTTCTAGATCCAATGCAATTACTAGTAGAGCAAGACCGAAATATTTTAGCAACTAAATTTATGTGCATTCCAACCATTATTGTATCTAGAGAAAATATTCACAAATAACAGTGAATCATAAAACAACATGCAATAAAAAATATTAAAAAAATTAATGTCAAAGGATACACACCTCCATATCAGAAAATCCATGGCGGCGAAGCCCCTCCAAATTCAAGCCACGCAGTTCTGCACGATCTCCAGCCACCATCATGTACATAGGCACATCTCGAACAACCTGCATTACAAGAGATAAATGTGCTGTCTTTTATAACAGAAACAATAGAAAATTTGTAGGGAATCAAGAATATACTGTCAAGAATAGAAGAGTCAAGTTGACGGCATCACATTTGATCA
>VDFB02375576.1:0-33392 GCA_007258455.2 Sequoia sempervirens | reverse complement strand
TAATGATTCACAACAATGATGTGAATTAGTTAAGGAAATCGACATTTGCCACATGTCATCGATCTGCTTACCTTCGTTGATCAACCAAAGTCAATGCATGCTTCTCGCAGAATAGAAAAATTATGTCTCTAGTCATGCATGTTGGGGGTTAGGGATCACTACTCCCCCTTACCTCTCACTTGAGGAGCTCAAAATGGCTTAAAGAGACAAGTCTAATTACCTAAGTCTAAAGCTCCTTATCACCTATTGAGGTTCGTTCATCGGCCTTACTCTTTTTCATCTACCTTTTTTACTCTTGCAAACCCTTAGACTAACTCCCGAAACATTGAATTGCAAAACTTTGACTTTTCTTTAGGTTGTCAGAGGTCGGGGTTCGAGGTTTTGCCTCACCTCTTCCTTTACTTCATGTTAAGGTGTAAGCCTTAAAATTGAAGCTCAAAGTTTGATGTTATTAGACTGAACTGATTCTATCTTCTTACGGTTGGGCAATTGATATGAGGTAATATCGAAGCCCAAAGTTTGACGTTATTGGACTTAACTGATTCTATCTCCCTTCAATTGGGCATTCGGTATGAGGTATTACCAAAGCCTAAAGTCTAACATAATCAGACTTAACCCTTTTCTTCTTCTTCCTTTCATTTTGGCATTCAGTATGAGGCATTACGATGCTTGAAGTTCAACGTTATCGGACTTATACCTTTCTATCTTCCTCTAGTGGTTAAGGCATTTGGTATGAGGTATTACCGATGCTCAAAGTCCAACATTATCGAACTTGACCATTTTACTCCTTTTCCTTTTTGTTAAGGGCACTCAGTATGAGACATTACTGAAGCCTAAAAGTTCATCGTTATTGGACTTAAACTTTTCTATCTTCTTCTCTTGGTTGAGACATTCGACATGAGGCATCATCGATGCATGAAGCCTGAATTTTTCAGACTTAACCATTTTATTTTCTTCCTTTTGATTAAGGAATTTGGAAAGGAGTATTATTGATGCTTGAAGTTCAACATTATCAGACTTAACCATTCGGTCTTTCCCTTTCATTAAGGGCATTCGACAAAGGGTATTGTCAAAGCTTGAAGTACGACATTATTGGACTTAATTAAGTTGTTCTCATTCCTTTTGTTAAGGGAATTTGAAAAAGGGTATTGTCAAAGCCCAAAGTTTTATGTTTTTGGACTTAACCCTTTGGTGGTTCTCTTTCCTTTCATTAGGGCATTTGGCAAAATGGTATTGTCGAAACTTGAAGTTTGACATTTTTGGACTTAACCTTTTGGGTTTGCTTCCATTTGTGAGGGATTTCGGAAAAGGGTATGGCTGAAGCCTAATGTCTGACGTATCAAACTTAACCATTTTATGTTGCTTCCTTTCATTAAGGCATTCAACAAGGTATATTGTCGATGCCCGTTGTTTTCAAACTTATCCATTTTTTTTCTTCTCCTTTTTGTTTGAGGCATTGTGAAAAAGGTATGGTCAAAGCCTAAAGTTTGATGTGTTTAAGACTTAACCCTTTCAGTCTCCTTTTCAATGAGGCTTTCGGTATGAGGAAATGTCGAAGCCCGAAGTCCTCTCATAGTCCTACGAGCAAAGGAATTGGGACCACCATGAATCTTGCGGGATAGCAAGGAACCAAATTTATTGAGGCCCAAACTTAGGAAAATGTTAAAGTATCTTCATTTTTATCTGGGAAAAAAATAGGAGACCGACGAGAGTTCCCTAACTTGGACGAAATTTCGTAATGTCTTGAATTAATAAAATATTTAAGGTTTCAACAATGCTTTTAGGTGTTGACACACTTTGGGGCTTCAAAAAAGACGAACCTCAGTCTTAAGTTATAATGCGTCGGGAAAATGAAAGATTATGAAAACTTGGGCGACGACCGACAAAGTTTTGATAACCAACAAAAAGATCGACGACTTCAAGACAACCAAATTTTGGGTAAGTGTCAGGAAAAGGGAAGGTTATGAAAACCTCAGTGCTTTCGGCCATTGAAAAGGTTAGTAGAACTTTTCTTTTGCCGATGTCCGATGCCTAATCGAACTTCACCTTTTTAATCCTCTTTTTTTGAGGCATTAAGGGTAGTACACCATTATGTTTTGCACTATTATCACCACCCAAAAATGATTAGATTATATTATTTTTGTAAGCATGATACTCATTCATAACCATTATCTAATTTCCCATAGGTGCAATCCTCATTAAATGCTCACTTTCATTATGATGAGTATTAAGCTTTGCTTAGTCAAATTGTAATATGCATGACTAGGTTTGGTCAAATTACCAGGGATAGATTCTATACCCCCCTTTTGTTGTTAGGTTATCCTTAACATGTTTTCCAATCCCTAGCTTCACCTAAGTGGGTGGCAGCTGATTGTGAAACTTTCTGGGGAGAAAGGGCCCTAGAAAGGGTTGTGTACCCACTCTCATAGTTATAAATTAAGCTGAAGCCTGAAGTTCAACAACCCTTCAAGGCTTGCATTGAAACTTCAATTGCATCAAACTAAGAAGCCCTAATGATATCTATGACAATCATATTGCTAAAGCATACATGTTTAATACTTTAGCTTGTATTTGTTACTCTTTTAAAAAAAATGTTAGTTGTGGTTTTCCCTTAGTGCAAAATTTTGGGCATGACATTTTGGTATCAGAGCATAGGCTCCAACATAGGGAAATCAGGGCATATGTGGTCACCATCACTAACAATTCCTTACGATGTTATCATAGAGGATGGCGTTGAGGTTGCAGAGTAACCAAGGGAAAAATCATGGATACACCCGCTGACATGGTGCAAAGTTTGACTGATCGAAGGCACCACCGACACCCCCACACGTGTTTGAGTCATCATAGTATGATCCATTGTAGAACCTCAATTCATAGATTCTCCATGCATTAAAGGATTTGATTAGGCTTATTCATGCTTGATTTCCAATGGTAGAGGAGGAACCTTGACCAAAGCAGACTCATCACTTAATCAAAGCACATGAATCAGAGCATAGAGAGCGTAGTAGGAGTCACCCCCACATTCTTGATGAGTATGATGTGGAGGGAAAGAGGAGATTAGTCCACTTAGATCCTCCACCTTAGGTACCCCATCTTGAGGTAGCAGTCAAGAATAGAGCATACCAGGATCTAGGGGATCATGTTCAAGAGCTGTTATGACTTAAGCCACCTAATTTTGAGGGATCCACAGATGGAGTAGAGGTCAAGTCATGGCTTCTCAGTCTTGATAGGTGCTTTGGATTACATGCATATGCAAGCAATATGAAAGCTCCTTGTGCAATAATTTTTCTTAGAGGTACAACCTCTACTTAGTGGTGCCAGGAGGAGTGCAAGCACCACTTATCTATTGATACTCTCTCATGGGAAACATTCTTAGAGTAGTTTTGAGCACAATATTTGTCTGAGCATTTCAGGCAACACCATATTGATGATTTCCATGACCTCTAGCAGAGAGGACTGTCAGTGGCATAGTATGAGAGTTGATTTTTTGAGCTATTACAATATGTGGACCACCTCCAGGAAGAGAAGCTTCTTGTCAACCATTTTATTAGGGGTCTAAATGCAAGAATATCATGACCCATACATATGGTTGATCCAAAGAACCTTCGAGTTGCTGTGGAGAAGGCCCTCATAGTGAAGGCGATTCAGGGGAAGTCCCAAGAGGCACAAGAGCGGTTCTAGAATCACAACCAGAATACTTAGTCACAAGGTTTCTGACAAACTCCCCTTCCTTCAAAGGGAGGATTTAGGCCTTCAGTGAGACAATCTAGGCCACCACAACAGTAGCAACAACAACATAGTCAAAGGCCTAGGCCACAATAGGGATTTCAGGGTGCCCACTGAAGGCCATGGCGACCACAGTGTCCCCACAAAGATCAACGTCCTCAGTTACAAGGTACTACCCCAACATGTTCACAACAGTCTAGCCAGGGAGGACATAGTGGTTCTAGTAGGATTGGAGGACAACAATTCAACAAGACACAATCACCCCAGGTTTATACCAGGGGTCCTTGTTATGTATGCAGAATGTTGGGCCACCTAGCTAGGGATTTCCCTCATGTAACCATAGTTAGAGGACAACACACATCAAGCTCAGAGTAGATGATGGGAGATGTGGGCAAGTCCCATTGAGTATTCATGATAGTCAAGAACCACCAAGCTGAGCACCAAGCCATGGTCATTGAGACCCCATGTATGATAGGTGATACTCATGCTACTATTTTATTTGATTATGAGGCATCTGATTCTTTTGTAGCCCCCTTTGTAGTGGAGCATAGCAAGCTAGTGGCATCTAGGCAAGATGATAGGTGGGAGGTAGAGCTAGCCTTAAGGGCTAAGGTATCAGTAGATTTTGTAGTTTGTAATTGCCCACCACAATTTGGAGGTTTGACTACTTTGGTTGACCTTCGTGTCACACCATTGGGCTCCTATGGAGTGGTTTTGGGCATGGATTAGCTTGATGCACATCAGGCTAAGGTAGACTATCATTGGAAGGTGGTTGAGTGTGTAGATGATCATGGTTTAATAGTGGTGATTACATGGGTTAAAGGGCTTATTTCTCTGTGCATGATATTTGTTATGCAGTTGAAGTAGTGTCTATGAAAGTGATGTCAATTGTTTGTGTGAGGTAAAATGTGTAAATGAATAACAAAGTCACACAAGCAATGAAACGTATTACATTAGAGATTTAAATCATAAAACTAATTTAATTGTAAACAAAACAAATTCTCTAAAATCGTTCCATTGTTCTCTATTCTCAAGGATCCTCTAAATCATTAGTGCTCTCTGATTTGTATATTGCACTATGACTATTTGGATGTCAACCTAAGAAATGAGATGTTGTAAATGCAAGAATCTAAGTTCCTACATGATTGAATAAATTGTATGATAATGTTGAATGATGTTATGATATTAAATGCTGCAAATGATAATGGTGATATGAAAAATGGATATGATTCTAAAGACTATGATGAAAATGTTGTATAAGAACTAAAATGATAACTAATGACAGATATGAAAGTAAACCATGATTCTAAACTAAAAATGATTCTACAATGCAAATTGCTAAATACTAAAATGCTCTAAATGATCAAATGCTCCAATGTGATTTTTGTATAGTAAGTTTACTCAAAGATGGGATTGCAAATGTTGTAGAATGGGCTTGTATTTATAGGAATTCCAAGGCATCTTGTGATGTGGCAGCAACCAATAGTCAAGATTTCAACATGAGAGATGAGCGATGGAGATGGAAGAATTTAGAGAGAAGCATGGAGGATGTTCCCTTGACTGTGAACGCCATGCCAAGTGTATGAGGGAATAAAATGTGTGAAAGGGCCAAGTGTCCAAAGTTTGTTTTGGAATTGGTTGAGGATAATTCCCATTTAAATATTAGACATATTTAAATTCATGTGACACTTGATGATGTGGCAAGAGGAAAAGTTGGAGACATGTGCCTAAATTTAAATTTAGTGAGAAGATTATTAATTAAATAAAATAAACTATTGACATTTGTTTATTTAATTAAAATTAGAGGAATGCGAATTAAGATGGAAGAATTAGAAAGTACGAACTATATAAATAAATTTAATTTATTTATAAGTAGACGAATTAAAGGGGTCATTAACTAAATAGCTTGTATTTAATTAATTAATTGTCTTGACCGATTTTAGATGTCTACAGTTTGCTACCATATTTAGGGATATGCATGAGGAGACAACAAAGATATCTTTGGATAACCACACCATTCTTAAGGAGTTTTTCGATGTTTTCCTTTTGATTTTCTTGGTATGCCACCTCATCGTGAGATTGATTTTCATATAGATTTGGTGCCAAGGGTGGAGCCAATATCGAGGGAACCTTATAGGATGACTATACATGAGCTTAGTGAGCTCAAGCTACAACTAGAGGATTTGCTAGAAAAGGGTCATATATGTTCAAGTGTCTCACCCTAAGGCACTCTTGTCATCTTCATTAAGAAGAAGGATAAATCACTTCATCTATGTATAAACTATAGAAAATTGAACAAGGTGACAATCAAGAACTGTTACCCACTCTCGAGGATTGATGATTTATTTGATTAGATGCAAGGCATCAGAGTATTCTCTAAGATTGACCTTAATTCTGGATAGTATCAATTATAGATTACAAAAGTGGATATTAATAAGACCACTTTCGGGACTGGGTGTGGCCACTATGGGTTTATAGTGGTACCATTTGGGTTGATGAATTCTCCTGTAGTGTTCACGAATCTCATGAATGTAGTATTTTATACCTTCTTGGATCAATTCGTGATTACTTTCCTAGATGATATCTTGATTTGTTCATGTAATAAGGAGCATGGGGGTCACTTACGATATGTTTTACAGTGTTTGAGGGAGCATATGTTATATGTCAGCTTATCAAAGTGTGCCTTCTTTCACCTAGAGGTCCATTATCTTGGTCATATTATATCTGGTGATGGAATCTATGCAGATCCATCGAAGATTAGAGATATTATGGAGTGGCCAATGACTACTACAGTGACATAGGTTAGGAGCTTCATGGGTTTGGTAGGTTATTACCACCGTCTTATAGAGGGTTTCTCTAGGATTGTGCATCCTATCACTTCCCTTCAATAGAAAGGGAAGAAGTTCAAGTAGATAGATCAGTGTGAGAGGGCCTTTCAGGCCCTCCAGGGGCATCTCACTAGCGCTCCAATCTTAGCAGTTCTAGATCCATCAACAATTTTCATGGTTTGCTCGGATGCATCTATTGATGTCTTGGGAGTTGTACTTATGCAAGAGGGTAGAGTGATCACGTATGTGTCATGAAAACTCAAGAACCATGAGTTGAACTACCCCACACATGACTTAGAGTTAGCAGTAGTGGTCCATGCTCTAGTTCAATGGAGGCATTTCATTTTGGGTCATCACTTTGAGTTGCATTCAGATCACCAGAGCCTACATTACATATTCACATAGTCGAATCTAAATGTGCATTAGAGCATTGGATGTAGTTCTTATGCGAGTATAATTTTTATGTGCATTACATCAAAGGGAAGGAGTCAAACGTGGTTGAACATGCATTGAGTAGGAGGCGAAATGAGCTATCATCCATGACGTTGAGCAATGATTTGAAGAGTCGGATTGTACAACGCCTATTAAAGAACGAGTGGTATATGTTGGTTCAGTAAGATATCCAATCATAGAGGGCCCTTGAAGGCAAGTTTTTAGGATATACTTTGGAGTTTGATGGTCTACTATGCTATAGAGGACGTATCTATGTACCTAGTGTGGGCGACCTTCACATAGTCATTCTATTAAAGGCACACATGACATTGTATGTAGTACATCCAGGGGTGAACAAGATGCATGCCGATCTAAGACAATTATATCATTGGGCAGGGATGCAACAAGATATTATAGATTTTGTGGCTTAATGTCTGGAGTTTCAAAGAGTAAAGGTAGAGCACCATCACTAATAGGAATTCTTTACTGCATGGAATTCTTGAGTGGAAGTGGGATACCATTTCGATGGATTTTATTGTTGGTCTACCTTTGTCCTCATGTCACCATGATGCCATCATGGTGACTGTTGAAAAGTTGACCAAAGTAGCCCATTTTTCACCCATGCATATGACATATATAGCTCCAACAATAGCGAGGGTCTTCTTGGATGACATTGTTAGATTGAATAGAGTTCCTCATAAGATTATATCAGATAGAGATTCACTCTTCACATCAACATTTTGGACACCATTACAACAGGTGTTGGGCACTCGACTCAACTTCAGTTCACACTACCATCTTGAGATTGATGGTTAGATAGAGAGGGTGAATAAGGTGTTAGAGGATATGCTATGCATGTATGTGATAGATCATCGGTCTTGTTGGGAGTAGTATTTGTATTTTGTTGAGTTTTCCTACAATAATGGGCATCACAGTTCCTCAGGAATCCACCATTTTAGACATTGTATGGCAGACCATGTAGGAATCCTTTGAGTTGGGATCAGATAGAGGACAAAGTGTCTATTGGTATAGAGTTGGTATATGATATGGAGCAATAGGTGGTCTTAATTAGACAGTGTCTATAGGAGGTACAAGATCATCAAAAGAAGTATGTTGATAATAAGAGGGTAGATCGGAGCTTCCCAGTTGGGGACCGAGTATTCTTGAGAGTATGACCTCATAAGATTCCAATCTGTTATGGAAAGGGCTCTAAGCTTGCACCATGATTTGTAGATCCTTTTGAGATCTTGGAGTGAATAGGTCTCATAGCTTATTGTCTAGCCTTGCCATGTAGCCTATCACACATCCACAATCTATTTCATATATTAATTTTGTGATGTTATGTGCATGATGCATCTCATGTGTTGGATTGCAATGCTTTGCAAGTGGAGTCAGACGACCAACTAGCTTTGGAGCCCATCCACATCTTGGCACGATGGGCATTGGCCCTTTGAGGTCAAGAGCTAAACCAAGCTAGGGTCCAGTGGGATCACTATGATGAGGTAGCGGCCACTTGGGAGGATGCCTCACATTTGAGGGTCCTATATCCTCACCTCTTTGATGACTTCCAAGAGGAAGTTCATTCCTAGGGGAGGAGGATGTGAGGCTTGCTATTTGATACACCCTATTTGGCGATATTTTGATCTAAGCACTTTTTAATACTATATGTGTATTAGACTATTTTGGTTGATCATGGATATTGGATATTATGCTTGTTTCCTGTTTATGCTGCTTATGGTGGTTATATGCATGATATGCTTTCCTTACTTACTATGCTCATATTGATCTAGTTATCATGATCAAAATGGATAGTTGTTTATAAGATAGAATTGATAGATGTTAAATCTAAACTAGGTGATGATGGGATTTCTTTATAACAATGCTGTGACTAGACATGAATTGATAAGATGTGTTAATTTATAGAAAAAGAGTAATTGTGGATATTGAATCTATTGATTTCAAGATTTGTTTGTGATTAATCTTATGTAGATGGAATTATTGATTATCTTATATTGGATATTTTGACATGTGGAATTGAGTGTGTAGGTACACACCCATGGCCAATGGGATTGTAGGTAACCAAGGATACCCTATTGTGATAGCCATGTAAAACTAACTATGGTCTATTTGGAGGGACCATAGTCTTATTGTGTTGTATTTTATTTTATAATTAAAATATTTGATGTTTAATCTTGTGATTTATGTTTTAAAAGCCAATTGAGCTTTTGATGGGAGTTTTGGGACAATTTGATTTACTTTTATTATGTTTTAAATTTAATTTCTTTTTTGTGGGTTTAATTGGTTGAAAAAGCCTTTAAATTAGGTTAATTGACCCTTATTTAAACCCCTAAGATGATTAAATAAGGCTTAGGGGTGAAATCAAACCCATATCTTTGAAATTTTGCAAGTTGCGACCCTTCTTAATTTCTCATTAAGAAGAGTGACAAATTTGGGAAATGGTTGGAGTGTTTGCTTCAAAATATCATGTATGATATATGAGAGCTCTTTTTGAGTGTGGAACACTCTTTGGCTCTTCACTTCCCAATGAATTCTCACACATATGTGAGAACTTGTGGGGAAGTGTGTCCATAGGAGTGAATGAGAAAGTGGCATGTGTCACTCTCTTCTTTAAGGGATCTCAAACCTTGGTTGCTTTTTAAATCCTTTGGAAAGCCAAAGGAATGGTTCTTTTCTTTTGCTTCATTTTCTTGCTTTTGGGAGTTGGTTGGGAAGAAGAGAATTGGGGTTGATTTTCAACTTCTCCATTTGGGCTTGGATTGAGGTAGGCCTCATTTTACTTATGGGTTTTTTTTTTTTTCTTTTCTTATGAAATTGTAAGAAGGTTGTTTATGCTAAATGTTTTGTATGTTTCATGTGTTCTTGCATTTACATGTGAATTGGGTTGGGTTTGTATGAGGAGAGACTCACCCAATTTGGGAAGAGCATCCTTTGTAGGGGATAGGAATGAATAGGAAACTCCATGGGGAAAACAAGTTCCTCATTTGAGAAAGAGAGGAAAAATGGGTATGAGTACCCAAGTTAATGTGGTGGTATGGTGTATGAAGTTGGATGTTATGGGGGATGTGTTGTATGTGAAGTATTGAAGAATTGGGTTATTGAGAAGGGAGAAAATGAAAATGATTTGTTGGTTATGATTCTTGTGTACTATTTTCCCCATGTGGTAGGGTAGTCCACCTCTATCCCCATTTTGAGATTGTTACATAATCCTTTTGTAAATGTGTAATCTGGGAAGGGAGTATCTTGTTGTGTGTTGTTGTGTTGAAAATGATTGTTTATGCTACTATTGTGTGTACCTGTATCCTTGGCTACCTACTATCTCGAGGGTGGTTTGTGAACAAACCTATGGTTGGGAGGTGAGCTTATCTATGACCATGGGAGAAGATCTTGTGTGTATATGTGTGGGTCCATAGTGCTGCAGTTTTCAGTTTGGAGAAAACCATCCCTCCCTTGTACAATAGAATCAAGATATTTGAGCATTAGATACATCGTTTGAAACATGTGTTTATAATTTTATTTTGTTGTAAATATATGACTGTGACTTATGGGTAAAAGCAAGAAGTTGGGTACACGAAGAGGGGAAGTCTCGGCCAAAAAAAAAATCTCACAGAAAACGCGTACGCGTTATTAAAAAAACGCGTATGCGTTTAGGATCGGGTACCCGATCCTAAAAAAATGCATATGCACTATCAAACGCATACGCGTTATAACGCGTACGCGTTATATAATGCATACACATTTTATAACACATAAAAATTAATTATTTAAAAAAATTAATACTTTTTAGAAACGCGTACACATTTTAGAACACGTATGCGTTTTGAACTCAAAACGCGTACGCGTTTTAAAACGCATACGCATTTCTAAAAAGTATATTTTTTTTAAAATAATCAAGAAAGTAAGGAACGCATATGCGTTTTGTAACGCATACACGTTTTGTAAAAACGTGTATGCATTTTTTAAATTCAAAATTCCCAACCCACATGTTGCCTCAGTTTTAGGCTTGGAAAAGGCTTGGCAATCCGAGCCTTAGCCTTTGACCTGCAACTAAAAAACTAAGGCAGATTGAAGAAGAATGTCCAACTTTGACAACATAGATGATGGACTTTTTTTCTGAATGAGTCTATAAAATTAAAACCCATTAGAGAAAACAATGTCTACTTTCTAAATATATATTTTTTGTTAAAATTAGATTACATTTGCTATTTTTTAATTAATTTCTAAGCAAACTAGTCCTTAAATTTGAAATATCAGGTTTTTTTGGTTTTTTAATAACTTTTTATTGGTTAATTTTCATGTAAATTTTTTTATATGGGACCAAACTTCATACAATTCTCTACACAATGAAAAAAAAAAGAGTCAAAAAATGTTTTGTTTAGGTCCAATTATGTTGTCCGTACACGTTGATTTGAAAAAACATCAATTAAGGCCAATAAAAATTTAATTAAAAAAAAATATTCAACCAAAAATTACAAAAAAAAATCCATACCAAACTTCATGTTGTTAGCTCTCTTTCCCTAAAAGGAATTAGCAAAATAATTTTATTTGGGTCAAAAAGTGTTGTCCGTACACCTGCTTGGTATGGTAAAAAAACAGAGACTTTTAAAAAGTGGTTTTTATAGATCCTTATCAAAATGTAATTTTTATAAATTGGGTATTTTAATAATTTACATATTTGGAAACTAGATTCAAAATTCTAAATTTCATATTACTGAATTTTTTTAAGATTCATTGTGGAAGTGCCTCAATTTTTCAGTCCAAGTGTGACAAATTGTGAAAAACAGCAAAAACATTTCCACTTTTTGAGCTTTTTGTGTACCCAACTTCTTGCATCAGCCCTTATAGCTCCTTTACTTCAAGCATAGTGTTAAATTTAAGCAATTGAAAGAAATGGAATATGGGTGATTATTGTTGTTACATAGTAGGAAGAGATAGTTGTTGTTATTCTTTTTGTAAGGATAAATGAATGCATACTATTTTGAAAATTCAATAAAGTTCTCTCTTTTGGATGAGAATTCTTGTTGTATAAATGTTATGTAGAAGTTTGTAATAGCCCATGTTGGAAAAGAAAAAAATAGATATATGCATTAATGATAATATGGTTATTGAATAGCTGATAAGAAATACATTCTGTATTACATTGAAATTAAGTTGTATAGACTGTTGTTTTAAAAAAAGAATGACTGTTTGCGCTTAGTATAAAAATGAAAAGTAAAGGAGGAAATTAGTATAATATTTCTTTTAGTAAACTTCTTAATGGATTAGGTTGTAAAAGGCTTGCATGATTGGTGTAAAAGTGCGGATTTCTTATGGATGCAACTTTCCAATATGCAAATTTGTATGTTTTAAAAATGGATTCTGGTACATTCAATGTTTGGTTAACACTCCTTCGACTTTTCCTTCACTGTCAAGCTTCTTACATAGATCCCTACACCACCATCCAAATTCAATGAAAATTCTCCTCTAGCATCGATCAAATATGAAGCAATATTTGCATTTAGTGCCTATACCCTACAATTATCAAAATCATAACTCCAAGCTTGTTGTTGAATCGTGAAATCACACCTTGATTAGATGTTTATTGCTCAACTGACACAACTCATTAATATGGGTCATTGAACCTTAATTATTCACAAATAACGATGTGAATCAGTTAAGGAAATCGACATTTTCCATGTGTTGTTGATCTGCTTACCTTCGTTGGTCAACCAAAGTCAATGCATGCTTCTCACAAAATAGCAAAATTTTGTCTCCAATCATGCATGTCAGGGGTTAGGGATCACTAATCCCCCTTACCTCTAGCTTGAGGGTCTTAAAATGGATTAAATAAACAAGTCCAATCAACTAAGTATAAAACCCCTTAGGGTTGAGCCATTGGCTTTACCCTTTTTCATCTACCTTTCTTACTCCATCACAACCCTTAGACTAACTCTCGAAACAATGAAGTGCAAAACTCTGACTTTGCTTTATGTTGTTGGAGGTTGGGGTTTGACCTCACCTCTTCCTTTGCTTCATGTTAAGGTATAAGCCTTAACACTGAACCCAAAGTCCGACGTTATCAGACTTAACCGATTCTATCTTCCTATGGTTGGGAAATCGGTATGAGGTATTACCAAAGCTCGAAGTTCAACATTATCAGACTTAACCGATTCTATATTCCTTTGGTTAGGAATTGGGTATGAGGCATTATCGAATCCCAAAGTCCAACATTATCATACTTGACCCTCTTTTTGTTCTTCCTTTCGTTTTGGCATTCGATAGGAGGCATTACTTATACTCGAAGTCTAACGTTATCCACCTTAATACCTTTCTATCTTCCTCTAGTGGTTAAGGAATTTGGTATGAGGTATTACCGAAGCCCGAAGTCTAATGTTATCAAACTTAACCATTTTACTCCTTTTTGTTAAGGGCACTTGGTATTACTAATGCTTGAAGTTTGACATTATCGGACTTAAAATTTTCTATCTCCTTCTCTTAGTTGAGGAATTTGGCATGAGGCATTACCTATGCCCGAAGTCCAACTTTTTTGGACTTAACCATTTTATTTTTTCCTTCTGATTAAGGAATTCAACAAGGAGTATTGTCAGTGCCTGAAGTTCGATGTTATCAAAATTAGCCATTCATTATTCCCCTTTCATTAAGGGAATTCGATAAAAGGGTATTTTTGAAGCTTGAAGTTTGACGTTATCAAACTTAATCAAGTTGTTCTTGTTCCTTTCCTTAAGGACATCCGAAAAAGGGTATTGTCAAAGCCCGAAGTCCAACATTTTTAGACTTAACCCTTTGGTTCTTCCTTTCATTAGGGCATTCGGAAAAAGGGTATTGCCAAAGCTCGAAGTCCAACGTTTTTGGACTTAAACTTTTGCTTTTGCTTCCCTTCGTGAGGGATTTCGACAAAAGGGTATTGTTGAAGCCCAATGCCCGATGTATTAGAATTAATTGTTTTATGATACTTACTTTTGTTAAGGCATTTGAAAAGGGGTATTATTGATGCTCGATGTCCAATATTTTTGGACATCCATTTTGTTCTTCTCCTATTTTTGAGGCATTTAGAAAAAGGTATTGCTGAAGCCTAAAGTTTGAAATGTTTCAGACTTAACCCTTTTGGTCTCCTTTTCAATGAGGCTTTCGGTATGAGGAAACATCAAAGCCCGAAGTCATCTCACAATGATGTCAGAAAAGGAGTCGGGCCCACCATGAATCTTGCAAGATAGCGGGGAACCAAATTTGTTGAGGCCCAGACTTAGGAAAAAGTTAAAGTCTTTATTTTTATTAGACAAAAAAATAGGAGGTTATCATAACCTTGTCGGAGACTAATGGGAGTTCCCTAATCTGGAAAAAATTCCATAATGTCTTGAATTAAGAAAACATTTAAGGTTTCAACGATGCTTTTAGGTGTTGACATACTTTGGGACTTTAAAAAAGAAAAACCTTAGCCTTAAGTCATAATGTGTTGGGAAAAGGAAAGGTTATGAAAACTTGGGCGATGATCGACAAAGTTTTGATAACCAACAAAAAGATTGATGACTTCAAGACTTAGCCAAATTTTGGGTAAGCGTCGGGAAAAGGGAAGGTTATGAAAACCTCTGCGATGACTGAAAAAGTTGTCTAAACTTTCTATTTCCCTGCTCGATGATGTTAATAGCAATAAAGATAAAGGATTTTCAATATTTCATATGGGTTTCAAAACCCCTGTCAATTGCAAACAAGGTTAGTAGAACTTTTCTTTTGCTAATGTATGACGCCTATTCAAACTTCTCCTTTTTAATCTTCTTTTCTTGAGGCATTACGGGTAGTACATCCTTATGTTTTGCACAATTATCACTACCCAAAAATGATTATATTATATTCTTTTTGTAAACATGATACTCATTCAAAATCATTATTTGATTGCCCATAGATGCAATCTTGATTAAATGCTCTCACTTTCATTATGATGAGTATTAAGCTTTACTTAGTCAAATTGTAATATGCATGATTTAGTTTTGTCAAATTACTAGGGATTGACTCTATACCCCCTTATGTTGTTAATTTATCCTTAATGTGTTTTTTGATCCCTGGCTTCACCTAAGTGGGTGGTAGCCGACTATGAAACTATCTGGGGGAAAAGGACCCTAGAAAGGGTTGCGTACTCACTCTCATAGTTATAAAGTAAGTCAAAGCATGAAGTTCTGCAACGCTTCAAGTCTTGTACTAAAACTTCAATTGCACAAAACTAAGTTGACCTAATGATATCTATGACAATCATATTGATAAAGCATACATGTTTAATAATTTAGAGCTAGCATTTGTTACTCTTTAAAAAAAAATGTTAGTTGTGTTTTTCCCTTAGTGCAAAATTTTGGGTATGACAAACAACAACAACAATCCAACATCGATCAATATTTCACTTAATGCCATCATGAAAACATGGTAGACCACTGCAAAAACCCAACTACCGTAGGTGACATTCTACTTTCACATGAAATGAACAACCCATTAGTCCCATCCTTGTTCTAGTAGGAGTGACTAGACAAGGGCCTTCTAGCAAGGGTATAGTGTTTGTTTTGTTTAGAGTTTAACTTACTCACATGGTGCTCCAAATCATTTATGTAGGTAAAATTCATTGTTGTGGCTGTAAATATGACCCTAATCGACATACTTGACCCTCCATAATGTAGATAAAACTTTTTGATCCCAAGGTATGGTACAAATAGAGATAATGTTTTTCTAGGTCTAAGGAATTTACAGTTTAAATCCATATGCCACATTTATTCATCTGTGGGCATTGAGTTAAACTGCTTATAGCTTACAACATGCATCCCAAACTGGTCCTTCTACATGTTTCATTATTCATTGATAGATGTACCACCCTGTTAATTAGCGCATACCAATTTATTTGCTTGCATTCAATATATAAGCACCATTCACTCTACATTGGAAGGTAGCTAGTAGCTAGTAGTCGATAGCTCAAAGAGTTTAGTAGAAAATTAAAGAGTATTATATTGTAAATCAACTTAAATATTATAATTGAAGTTCACACATTGAATGGGCCTATGAAACATTGAAGGTTGAGGGACCATGTTATCATAAGTCCTTTGTGGCAAGATTTTAGTTCAAACTATGAATCAATAATATCACATTTCCATTTGTTTACTATCATTTTGTTTCTTTTATGTGAGTGTTTGTTGTATTTGTTGCATGGTTGAATGGACCTTAGTTGGACCCTTCATCCATAACTACATCATATCTCCTCGCATACATGATGATAAATATAGTGAAGATCATTATTTTACATCTCATGTTAAACCTATAGATACTTATGATAGAATTTCATAGACTCCTACCCCACATCATGATAGTTTATGCCTTGATGACAATTCATTAAATTCTCATGTAGACTTCATAAATGCTTCCTTTCCTTATCCTAGATTAAGTGAATACATTATAAGACTTAATGAAGATCTATTGCATGATGATTATAATGGGTCTACCTATGATTCCTTACACGTGTAATCCTTCCTACTTGGGAACTATGAGAAATTAGATGATGGCATCTTGTTGATTAGTAAATTTCATTTGTACTTAAGTGGTAGATATTTACAATGGTTTAATTCATATTTTTTCTCTATGCTTCCTTCATGACTTTGAAAAAATTTCCTTGCATACTTTTCTAACCCTAATTCACATGAAGATGGTATGGAATTAGAGAGGATTTTTCATAATCTCTTTTCATCCTAATTCTATATTCATGGGTTATGTATCTCCTAAACCTTACTTTCATGTCACCCATGCTTCACATGACTTTAATCTTGTGGGAACACACATAAAAGATTAGGAAGAGGACAATGCATTAATCTATAATTGCTTATCCTACCAATCAATTCACATAATTTACCTTGTAGGTCTCAAGAAACTTTCAAAACAAAGAGGTATGACATTATTCAATAAATGTAAATCATTCAAAGATTAAGAAGAAGAGAAGAAACAAGACCAAGAGGAAGATCAACATGAGACTAAGAAGAAACACAAAAAGACAAAGTGAACCCTGTAAGTTGCTTGTTGAGAGGAGCTTATGGACTCCTTGTCCAAATATTAGAATTATATTTCCTATTCCGGTTCTATGTTTTTTTGTTTTGTTATATTTTGTTGTTTGTTTGTTGTTTCTTGGTTTGGTCTGCCTAGTGGCCAGCTCTTGGACATTTTTTTCTCTCTGATTGGTAATGGTTAAATTTTTGCATTGGGTTCATACCCCTTCCCTACTTAATCAATAAAAAACAAATGTAAACAATTCAAACACAAATATCTCTATGTGACTTAGTATGTTCCTCACCTTATTATATAGATACAATACACAACGATTCATATAAAATCGAAGATGGGTCTAATGCTACATTACAATTAATTACATATTTGATTACATTTCAAAGAAGCTATGCATCTCACCTCATAGTTAGGAGTATATGTTTTACACCAATCCTACAATGTTGCATTTAATTATCAAGTGTTTCAGATCACTTCAAAGGCATAAGTAGGTCTCTAATCTATGATCATGTATTATTGACTAACACTCAGTTTCACTCTCTTTGCTTGTAGTGGATTTTCAAAGCTTGCGAAGCAAAGGAACACATTCCTAGGTACATTAAGCCTAGGAGATTTTATGGTGTGAACTACATCAAGATGCATCAATCATTCATCATCACATTTATTCCAAAAGTTTTATTTACATATTTGGTTGACTACACATTTTATTTGGTAGTGAGCTTTGTGCCACCTTGCAACTAACTAAGATCACCCTTAAGGATAAAAGCTAATATATAAGAATCCTTGAAGATCATTAGAACTCAGTGAGGAAAGTAGAAGAGAGTATGGATTTGCATTGTATTGTAATATCTTTCAAACTCTATAATTTTCTCATTTGTTATTAAATTATTGAGGCTTGGAATATTGGAATCCCGTTGCGACATATTGTAATTTTGTTGTAACTAAGAATAAATAGAAAACTTGTCATTGTACTATTATTATTCTATTATGATTGGTCATATTTTTATTCAATTGGTTGCATGGTTGGACAATCCTTCATTGGACTCTTTGGCCATAACTGAATCTAGTGGTATCAAAGCTAGTTGAACAATTTTTTAGAATGATTTTAGTAGAAAGAAGGGGGAGAGAGAAAAATTATAGGTGGAGTGTTGATTGACCTAGTGTGGGATTCATGAATCATGATATGAAAATTTAAATGAGGAAAAACATCATGAATCTTCTAGCAAGAGAGCATTGGGTAGAAGATTCGTGAATCTTATAGAAAGAGAACATTGGGTAGAAGATTCATGTGACTTGAATTGGTTGTAAATAGATTGTTGAACAAAGATAATGTTGATTGCGAGATTTGTTGGGAATAGGATGCCATTTAATTGAAATTCCAAACATATTTCATGTATATCCTAAGTCCTTGGAAAGTGTTCCCCAACATTAGGATTAGAAAGAGATTGAATTCAAATGAAATGAACATGTAAATTGACATTTGTAATTATTCCTAAATGATAGGAACATGTGGGGACGCCCAAAAAGTGCTCCTACAAGATAGGAACACATGGGGCACCCACATGGAAGGTGGAACCCACCTTGCTTAATTTAACTATTTGGAGGATTGATAACACTTCAATAATGCATGTTTAGATCCTACAAATTAGGGATTGATATTTACATGAGTGGAGTCTAGTTTAGTTTAGTTCAGTTTAGTTTAGTATTAGTTCAGTTATGGTTCAATTATCTTCAGTTGCATGTAGTTAGTTTGAGTTGAATGCTAGTTGACTTTAGCTAACTTGAGTTGCATGACTAATGGCTTCAATTGCATGACAAATAACAGGTGGATACATTCAATTAAGTGGGGATGATCAATCATGCATAATGTTTGCATGAATTGGTGGAGAGATATGTTTCAGTTAACTAAGATTGACTTGGACCCACCTTGGGCATCCAAGTTGGCATCTTTGAGTTAACACCTTTTGCATGAGAAGATATTTACAAGGCTCAGTTAAGTGGGCCCATTCTTAGGCGCCAACTTTGAGGTGATGCTTGCAAGATATTTTATTGACCAACGATTAGTTAAGTGTTCAGTTTGGGGTGCCTAAATTGAGGAGACTTTGGTTTTGACTTCAAATTACACATTGGAACTCTACTTGCACAATCTAGGCATATGTTTTTGAGAGGAGCTTTATGCTATTGTATTTGATAACTCTTATGAGTTTACATGCTCATTAATTGTCTATTTATTATAGCAATTGCATTAGAGTTGATTGCAGGTTAGTAGGTATAGCTTGTGCATGTGTGATGGTTTGAAGCATGGCATGGGATGTGTGGATTCATGCTTGGTCACATGGAATGCATGGATAACTTGTGCTGCAGAAAGTGTATGAGAGTTTTGTGTAGGTTTTTAAGAATGATTGTTGAAGGAAATGAAGCATATCAATCAAGGATTGATACAATATTATTGTAATCTTGTTCTAAGGTTAACTAATATAAGCACTATTGATTTTGGTGGTGGAGTTTTTCCTGAAAGGGTTTCTCCATGTATATGTTGTGTCACTTCTATCTTCTTGTCTTATTCTTCTACAATCTTCTGTCTCTTTCTACAATTGGTAAAATTGATCTAAACAAATTAATCATACACAAAGAATTGTGACAAAGAACACTTAATTAAATCTATAGTCACATAGGTTTACAAGATTTAAGCTACAATTTCACCTTCATTTTCAACATTTGGTATCAAAGCTAATGGTTGGTTAGAATTTGGGATGCCTTTCTCTTAAAAGTTTGAAGTTTTTTGGATGTAGTGGGAGATTTTACTATTGTGTTATTGCAGATTTGTAAAAGAAGTATGTTACAATGATTTCTTCTTCTTTTCTAGATATTGAAAGATTCAATTGATCTAGTTAGGAGATGGTTATCACGATGTCATGGATAGATTGGTTACATGTTTTATTGAGAGATTTTGACAGTGATGGTTTGATGTTTATCTTGTTGCCATGTATAGCTTGGTATCACAAGTCAATGGAAGCTTTGGTAGGATATGGTTATCTTCATGTAATTTGAAGAGGTTTTAACATCTTGTTTCATGGAGGACCCTTAGAGTCTTTGGTAAAGGTGTTATTGTTCTTCCTTTGGAGAGGATTTCGTTCTTTTTGGTTTTGAGTATTAATCATTTGCTTGGAGCTTCATGATTATGCAGGTTGCATTTGAAGTTGGCATGAATTGATTGGTGGGTGCTCATGGATACTACAGAGACTTGGGTTAGGCCATATATTTCTTATGTTAAGAGATATGTGTTGGAATGGTTACTTGTTATAAAAGTTTTTTAATAGTAAAGACCAAGAATCCTACACTTGGAAATGGATGCAAGTCCATCATAGACCTGATGAGAAGATTGTCTTTATTGAAAAAATGATCTAAGAGGTGTTTCCCGCTTGATTATTAGATGCATTATTTATATGTATCTTGTCTTCTCTTATGCATTGATCTTGAAAATTGAGTTATGAGGGATTATTAAGGAGTAGATGCATGATTTTATGTATTTCCATTGTTCTCCTTACAATCTTGAACTTGAGTTAGTTCTAAGGATTTGGGTAGGAGAGGTACGAGAGATAGTGGCTTTGGGCATATTCCTTTTTGTTGTGGGAATGTTTGGCTAAGTTTGATCTACTTTATGTGAGAGGTTTACATCTAAGTTCTACCATGTTTCATTATAAGTTGAATGGTTAGATGTTGAAATCCTTTTAGTTTGGGAGTGTTGAAAGAAATCTTACTTTACATAGTTTGGCACATGTTATTGTGGTATAAGAACATGGTTTGATTTACAGGTTCTCTCTTTGTAGGAATATTGTCTTCTTCTTGAAGGTTCTTGTGTTATGAGAGATGTATTTTGCATATCATCGTATGCTTCTTTGACACTATGATAGAGGAGTTAGCCACATCCTCTATGTGAAGTGCTATAGGAGGAATTGTTAATGTTGTGATCTTGTTTTCAGATTTGACATTACCTATGTAGTGGGAGTTCCAGAAGGTATATGTGTTATGTATGAGGGGGGCACCTCTCTTGGACTGGTTACACTTTACTATAGTGAGTTACTTCAGAGGTTTTTTATTGCATGTCTATGTGTGTTATTACCTTGAAGTCTTATTTTGTAGGATGGTGGATATACAGACTTGTTTGCAAATTTGGGTTGTTATGTTGACAACACGAAGTTCTACCTATGATATTTTGGTTACAGAGACTTGGGAAAGGTATTGATTGAGAAAGTTGACACTTTGATCAATGCTGCAAATACGTTCTCTTGGTGCAGGAAGGCCATTGGCCTTGAGTCCTGTACTTGATTTATAATAATGATTCCTTGTTTAGAATAATTGAAATGTATAATGTCAAGTGGGAGAATGTTGGGAATAAGACGCCATTTAATTGTAATCCTAAACATATTTCATGTATCTCCTAAGTCCTTGGAAAGTGTTCCCCAACAATATGATTAGAAAGAGATCAAATTCGAATGAAATGAACATGTAAATTGACATTTGTAATTATTCCTAAATGATAAGAACATGTGGGGATTCCCAAGAAGAGCTCCTACAAAATAGGAGCACATGGGGCACCCACATGGAAGGTTGAACCCACCTTGCTTAAGTTAACTATTTGGAGGATTGCTAACACTTTAGTAATGCATGTTTAGATCCTACAAATTAGGGATTGATATTTACATGAGTGGAGTTTAGTTTAGTTTAGTTTAGTTTCATTCAGTTCACTTCAATTATGGTTCAGTTATCTTTAGTTGCATGTAGTTAGTTTGAGTTGAACGATAGTTGACTTTAGTTGACTTGAGTTGCATGACTAATGACTTCAGTTGCATGACAAATAATAGGTGGATACATTCAGTTAAGTGGGGATGATCAGTCATGCATAATGTTTGCATGAATTGGTGGAGAGATATGTTTTAGTTAACTAAGATTGACTTGGACCCACCTTGGGCACCCAAGTTGGCATCTTTGAGTTAACAACTTTTGCATGAGAAGATATTTACAAGGCTCAGTTAAGTGGGCCCATTCTTAGGTGCCAACTTTGAGGTGATGCTTGCAAGGTATTTTATTGACCAACGATTAGTGAAGTGTTCGATTTGGGGCACCTAAATTGAGGAGACTTTGGTTTTGACTTCAAATTACACATTGGAACTCTACTTGCACAATCTAGGCATATATTTTTGAGAGGAGCTTTATGCTCTTGTATTTGATAACTCTTATGAGTTTACATGCTCATTAATTGTCTATTTATTATAGCAATTGCATCAGAGTTGATTGCAGGTTAGTAGGTATAGCTTGTGCATGTGTGATGGTTTGAAGCATGGCATGGGATGTGTGGATTCATGCTTGGTCACATAGAATGCATGGATACCTTGTGTTGTAGAAAGTGTATGAGAGTTTTGTGAAGGTTGTTAAGAAGGATTGTTGAAGGAAAGGAAGCATATCAATCAAGGATTGATACAATATTATTGTAATCTTGTTCTAAGGTTAAATAATACAAGCACTATTGATTCAGGTGGTGGAGTTTTTTCTCGAAAGGGTTTCTCCACGTATATGTTGTGTCACTTCTATCTTCTTGTATTATTCTTCTACAATCTTCTGTCTCTTTCTACAATTGGTAAAATTGATCTAAATAGCTTAATCATACACAAAGAATTGTGACAAAGAACACTTAATTAAATCTAAAGTCACATAGGTTTACAAGTTTTAAGCTACAATTTCACCTTCATTTTCAACAAGATTTACTTTGAATGATTCTCTATATCATTCTTGTTATTAGGGTCTAATGGTTACCTTATAAAAAAAAAGGTGAGGATGAATAAAGAAAATTTGTAAATCAAATATATATGAACCTAACTATCAAAATAATTATCACATCAACATTTGAATAATCTCACCACACAAAATGTATAACATTAGTAATTTCTCGAGTGATCTAAATGTTAAACTAATATTTTGCCAAAAGGGTTAGTTGTTGAACCTTGTGTAACCTAGTATCTTGACATACTCCATATCACATAATTTTTTTTACAAAAAGGATGAAATTATAAATTCATAAATATAGATTTGTAACATTGATATCTAATGTGTAAATATTTTTTTGTAACTTTTTGTTCCATATTTTATTTTTATTAATTTTTTAAGTGAGATTAAGTATAACTTATATGTAGGTTTATTCCATATCATATAACTTTTTTGTATATATTAAAATTATTATTTTTTGTTAAACCAAGGACATCCATAGCTAGTGTGCAAATATTTTTTAGATTTGTTTTTACTTGTGTGGAATAGAGACCTTGGTGTTTGGTAAAAAACCTTAACTAGAGTAGTTGAGAATCACACACTCTCTCTCTTTTGCTTGCATTTTAGCCCAATGATGGATCATGGAGTATGATCTTAAACATTGATACAAAATTGAAACAATTTCAATCTAGAAGATAGCTCACTTGATTATCATGGATTGTGGAAAATTTATGCTGTTAATAAATATAATAATAAAATTAAATATATTCAAAACTATACTTTTTGAAAATCTTACTCCAAGGGCTATGAACTTGCAAATTATCTTGTCATGTTAATTATATTTGCTAGTCCAACCCAAGGTTTAAAATAGAAAATTTTAAGAACAATTTGAGGACTAAGGTGGAAAGGTCATTTCTAGGACCTTCGAATGAAGGTACCTTCATTTGAAGAACCATCTAAGAAAGGTCCCTTTCTATTCCTTTATGGAAACAACCTTCATTTGAAGCCACTTTTTATTTCAACCTTTAAAAGAAGGTTCACCTTCACCTGAAGGTGATTTTTGAATCACCTTCATTCAAAGAAATACCTTCAAATGAAGGTGTTTGAAATTTTTTATCTTTCAATCTATGCCAAATTCTAATGTCCCAAAATTGGGACACACTATTGTGGGTTCACCTAGCAAAGAAAATGAAGAAGAAGACAAGGAAGAAATGATGTTGAAGGCTATATCAAGTATTGGTAATAGAACTAGCATAGATATTCCAAATTATGTTGGAAGTATAAATCATAAAGAATGAGTAGCTAACTGTGAACATGATTATGAATGAATCAAATATATTGAAATTAACAATTAAACAATCAATTGAACAAATGAAACCATATTCCCAATGAAATCATTGAAATGAATTAACTAGAAGCCATGAAAACATGAAATAAACTTAAATTTGATAAAGGAAACTAATTAACCACTTGCAAACTTGATCCCATTGGGAGATTGGTGCTAAATTGATGTGGAATGTTAGCCCTTTCCCAATCCCATTGATTGAAACAACCTTGAATGATGATCCAATGGAGAAAATGCCTAAAATGGATGCTAAATTACTAAATGCTCTCAAGAATTTCTCTAACAATGGCTATAGTCTAATTGATCTCAATGAATGTAGATGAATTGCTCATGAAATGGAGGCTATTTATAGAAATTTTGATTGAATCAATGGTCAAGATCAATTTGATTAATCAATGGATGCAAATTGATGAGAAGAATTGTTATGGATCAAGGATTCAATCCATGGAGGAGATTGAATAATCACATGGATTGATGCAATTAATCAAGGGTTGAAATTGATTTGAAGAAACACAAATCCTAAAATTTAGGAGGAATGTACAAGATATTTCCATGTTGGAGGGAAATAGTTTGAATTTGAATTGGAGGAATATTCCATGGGAATATTCCTTTGTAAGTGGGAAAAATTGAAGGGATTAGAGAAATTAGTCAATTAAATAATTAGGATATTATTTAATTGTGTAAGATGGTAGAATTAAAAGATTTAATTAAGCAATTAGCTCATTTAATTATAAAGGGGGAATTAATGACATTTAATTAAATAATTTAGATTATTTAATAAAATGAGAAGACTTAGAGAATTTCATTAAATAATTCAAACTATTTAATTAAACATGATGAAAATTAGTATGAAAGGGGTGAATTAACCTAATAATAATGATTATTCAATTAATAGAGGAAAATGATGAATTTCATTAAACAATTCATGATTGTTTAATTAAATAGTCGAAAGGGTTCAAATCAAGATGAAAAAAGTGTTAGTAATCGAATGCAGATGCATAATATCAATCAGGACAATTTTAAGTGTCTTCATTTTGCCCCTCTTTGAAATGAGGTACTTGTTACATTGGTTCAAAGATTGGCGCTTTTCAAATCAATGTTGCTGCTTAGATCAAAATTTAAAAATTCATGATTTTTCATATGCTCCACTATTGTCCTAGTGGAAATTTATGTTGTAATGTTTCTCCCTCAAGAGATCGAGCAATTTTTTTTAATTTTTAGGTTGAGATCGTGACAAAAAATTTAATATAGGTTCGACTGTGAAAAAGGTATGAAAAGAGGCTCAAGACACTAAAAAGCACCTCAAAATAAGTTGGCAAGCTCAAATATGGATAAAAAATGAAAAACTCACATTTCCCCCCTTTAATTAGGTCAAAAACCCTAATTTTCAAGCATAAATAGGATTTTGGAAGACATTTCCTACTCATATGCACACTTTGCTTTTGAAAACTTGAGAGATTTTTCTCTGAGCACCTGAGACTATGGTTGTTTGCGAGATCCCCCAACACCTTGCAAATAGAATTTGTGAGTTCCAATGGCCTGCCGATGCAGGACCCTCGGTACATACCCCAAATTTTTTTTCTTTTCATGTGTTTTTATTCTTTAATTTTGAGTTAAACTGGGTCAAACAAGTGCACGGTTGTTTTAGTGGCGCACTTGTCATGGTTGGTGGCACACTTGTACGCCTAGCGATGCACTTGTAGAAGTGTGATGCACCTTTTGAAATACCTACGTGTTTGTTTACTAGCACACTTGTAGGATAACGACACATTTGTAAAACTGTCATGTAGTAGTTAGGGTTTGCTTTAGCCGTACATGTGTAAATGCCGGTGTACTTGTCCTAGGATCACAAAATTACAAATTTGGCTAGCACCGTGTAGTTGTTTTTAGCGACACACTTGAAAAAGGGCTACACACTTGTCAAAAGTGTTGTGCATATGCCAATTTGAAAGAGTAGCACACCTGTAAAAAGTGGCACACTTGCTAGTTTAGGACTCCAAAGTTAATTTTTTTGAGGTTTTTTACCAATTTTGACATTGTGAGCTTTGTTCGTGCAAGAGAATATGCGTTCGCTCATGTCCTAGGAGTGCAGACCTAGTGTTTTGAGACAGGTGGACCAATTTAGAGATGATGATATTTTCTTTTTGGGACCCATTGGGTTAGGGTTCATTGCATGCATGCCAGAGAGTAGGATGCACCTAGCTATGATGACCACACTCATTGAGCGATGGAATTCCAAGACATCATCTTTCCACCTTTTGACATGAGAGGTCACGATTACACTTGAGGATGTTTGGTGCATCCTTTGAGTTCTGATCCATGTTGCTCGAATTATTCACAATACATATCTTGGTTTAGAGGCTCTATTTAGAGTGTTGGATGTGGAGTCACTATGGTTGGATAGTTATTAGATTGACCTATGGAGAGGCTGAGGTTGTGTACCTAATTTGGAATTAGTCATTGCTAGTTTGATCATGGGAGTTCTTGTTCCAAATAGATGCAGGTGTGGCTTCAGCGTCAGCTAGGGCTTAGTGCTCAAGGGCATGGTGGATGATATGACTATATACGCTTGGGGTCTCGTCATTCTTGCTTCTTTATATCACAACATGCACCAGGTGGTGTATCTTTGGGGATGGAGCTTGTCGACAGGAGTTAATTTGCTTCACATCTGGGTAGGGGAGCACATTATCGTGCTTAGGCCTACAGTTGGTTTAGTCACTATAGATCTTGATGAGCCTATGGTGTACAGATACATGGTGATGATCACAGTGCATCACACTGGGCTCATTGGTATTATGTATTAGTGCAGAGTCATTGATGATATGACTTGTTTCCAATGGTGACCTTGGATTTTGATGCTTGCATGGGATGATGACCATTTGGATTTTTTCTATGCACGTTAGATTAGGTGGATCATGTGATGCCACCATCATATCATAGAGTGATATCTACCAAACAAGGTTGCTAGAAAGTTCAGAGAGCCACATGATGTTCTTCCCCTTGGTTACACAATTGTTTATGCACTTATAGCCAGGGAGTTAGATTGGAGTGCCACTATGGACCCTTAGGTGGCCATTCATGATTTTTCTCACATTCAACCATTGGCATGGGCATACATTAGTGGACTTGATGATTTAGGCATCACACAAGCTTATGCAAATTGGGTGGCTTAGCATGCTCCCGTGAGACTCATAGATCCAACTGGGGGGCTTGGTAGGGGTAGAGGCAGAAGTAGAGCACAACAGTCGCCTCATGGTTGAAAGGTTTCATGAGATGGGTAGCAGGACAAACAACAACAAGAGGGGCCTCAGGATGGCCACGATGGATAGGTTCCTAGTGATGGATAGTCACTAGGAGATAGGAAACAACCAGGTGTGGGACAACAACCACATTAACCTCCCCTGATATTTCATCTACTATGACAACATCCACCTCCTCAACCACCATCACCACAATAGTAGTAGGGTCCTAACCATAGGGATGCGTAGATTCAAGCCCTTATAGCTAAGAGGGATTAGGCTATACAGGATCAGGATAGATATCGCCAAGAGCAAGACCACGAGTGGCAGTAGGTACAATAGTTGACTATTTAGCTAGCATAGAAGACTATCGAGAGGCAGCAGTTAGAGGCCACTGTGCAACTATAGGAACTAGATTAGGTGGTGTTAGCACCAATTTATAGAGATGTTGTTGAGGCTTCCTACTCTAGGACTTTATATTATAGAGATGTTCTTCCTCATCGACAACAATCAGACTATTCACACAAGAGTAGGGTTACGTTGAGTGGTTCGACAGGTGGGCCATCAGTTCAACAACATTTAGGTGGACACAAGAAACTCTCACAACATGATGATTCACATAGCAGAGGAAAAATTTGTGATATATGTGTAAGCACATTTTTTTGATGTATAGCCTAATTGTACTGATGTATATCCATTCATCAACTAGTTTTTAATAGCCTCATGTTCACATTTTGATGATATCACATATTACTCTCGATTTGTACCATGATAGTCATTATTTTGATACATATGAGATGACTTCAGATGTGACATTTATGATATGATGCTTTATTTTATGTTCATGCTCATGTATGGATGGATGCATGTGTTTATGATATGGATATATATGCTTATGACGATGTTTACTTTTATTATGCATGTGATGTGATGCTATATGGATGTATGCAATGCAATGGATGATTATTACTATTTTCATGTATCTTTTCTCTTTTGATATGCAATGATGATGTAGGATGTACATGCTATGAGATGCATTTCTTTTGTGTATCTTCTATGTGATATGTTTATGCTATGATTATGATTATGTAGGATGTATGCATGCTAATGGTTTATGGATACAAGATGGATGCATTTATTATTATTTTTGGATGTCATGATACCAAGTTGGATATGTTAGCATGGAAAGAAGATAGAAGAATAAGATGGATGTATTAACCATTATTTTTGAGATTGATTCGGAAGTCCAACAAGCCTATGATTATTCAAGACTTTATTAGATACGGTGATGAGAAATATGATCTTCTTATTTCTAGGATTGGGATAATTTCATCATTATCATTCCTTATTTTTCATATAGCAAATAGACATGATGCATCAAGGTATTGGAAACTAGTATGGATTTGTATATAATGTGATGGACTCTAACTCTACAAACAAATAGGAATATCCTTGTTCATACCTGACATACAGAAACCTTGTTTGACCATGTGAAAGAATAAGCCATTGAAGTAATGAGACTAACAACACAAAAGGTATGAGGAACCTGATATGTCCTAGCCATTGTGTTACTTGAGACTATCCTAGCACACACAAGATAAGTATTCATCAAGGTTATACTACAAGAACATCCAACAAGCACAAAAAATGAGAGATAATGATTAATGCCCCACTCCTTTCTCTCTAAATCATTTTTGATAGACATCATCGAAAGGTCATTAGAATGCACCACTAAGGTAAATCAAAAGAAAAGATCAAAATGAGAAAACAATCAATGTTATTCATATCTCTTTCTGAAGTAACCTAACTAAGATGATTTCTGATCATGATGTCTGTTGTAGGAAAGATGTATCCTAGGACATGTTTATCAGATGTTTTAGCTAAAACTAACTCTTTGATAGGCCATTGATACAAATGTTAACCAACTTGTTTACTCATGATCGAAACTTAAGATTTTAACGCTTTCAAGTTTATACCTTACTGATCGCTATACTTGTTTCCACTTGTTGTATCAAAGGTTGTTGATGATGATTAATTTATTATGAATGGAAGTTTATTTCGGGTGAAAGCAAAATGGGATGGGTGATTTTGGACTTTTTTGGAATATTTCAATGTTTTTGATGTTTTGCAATGTTTTGAGGTTGTTTTTTATCTTTTGAGTGTATATGAATGTTTAATTTTTCAAGTTATTTGAGGCTTTCTATGGTTTTGAATGTTTTGAAATGTTTTGGGTTTTCAAGATTTTCCAAATGTTTCATGTTTTCTAAGGTTAGACCAAGACCTAAGGGGAAACTGACCTAATGCCTCGAGGGATCATCTATGATGGCCTTGCCTATGTAAGCCCAAAGATGACGTAGTTCGACTGACTAGTAACCATTTATTGATGACATATGAACATTGATGAATTGTTAGTTTATTATGACAGACTCCTAAAGATTGACCTAATTCATTAGGGGCTCATCGATGATGGCCTTGCCTACATTCAAGCTCAAAGACAATGTAGTTCAACAAGTGTTCTTATTTTTTGACTTTTTAAACCTATTTAGGGGTTTTGATGTTTTTGATGTTTTTGGCTTTTGGGTTGATTTAGATGTTTTGGGCTTTTGGACTTTACATTTTTTTGATATTTTTGGATTTTTGAACTTTACAAGAATTTGAATTTTTTAGATTTTGAAAATTTGCATCATTTTTTAGATTTTGAGATTTTGAGACTATTTTCGGGTTTTGAATTTTGTGACTATTTTTGAATTTTGTGATTTTGTGATTGTTTTTAGATTTTGTGATTTTACAAATATTTTTGGATTTTCTGATTTGATGAAATAACCTTAAAAGAATAAAGAAGAACCTGATTCGATGCAAGAATAAGCGAATTTCCCTAGTGTGATGTGATAGACTACCTCAATATAGGCAAGATGAACTAACCTTAGGAATATGCCAAGTAGTACCAAAGGGGAACATGATACTCAATATCCAACTATGATCTGAATGTGAATGCGTGAAGGAATAAATAGGATAAATAGGATGAAGGATGAAGGTGATGGATGGCGAAGTAGGATAATTCAAAGAGTCAATGGTGGATGGATGGTGCTTATTTAGGCAAGGTACCTGTTTTCCAAGTTTTCACCAAGGTACTTGCACAAAGCGCCATCAAAGTGGTTTTCGCTAAAGGATAATTTTTTTCTTTATTGTTTTCAATCTTTTTTCTTTTTTTTTGAATTTTGTTATTTTTCTGATTTTTTGGATTTTTAGATTTATACCCTTCAACACCTAGGCATAAAAATTATTGAGATGTGTGCTATTGATAGGATCTTGCAAGGGTTCTCCTTCAAGTTTTGACAATTGATAGGATCCAAAAAAATAACTAGCTATGACAATGAATGGTCCCAACCAATTAGGTTCAAACTTCCTTTTGTTATCTAGATCCAACATATTCTTCTGGTTCTCCTTCAATACAAGATCTCCCACCTGGAAGGACCCACTTTTGAATTTCTTGTTATAGATCCTTTTAAGCTAGTTTTGATAATCTTGTAAATGATTCAAAGCCTCAAGATGATGTTCATCCAACAACTCTAGCTCATTTAATCTTGACAGTCGATATTCTTCATTTGTAATGAGATGTTGCAACGACACTCTTAGTGATGGGAGCTCGACCTCGACAGGTAGGATAGCTTTGGTTCCATAAATTAGGGAATAAGGTGTGGCACCTGTAGGTGTGTGAATACTGGATCTATAGGCCCATAAAGTGAGATTCAACTACAGGTGCCAGTCATGGCTAGCTTCATTGACTGTCTTTTTGAGAATTTTTAGGATGGTTTTGTTTGAAGCCTTAGCTTGACCATTTCCTTGGGGATATTACGGGGTGAAAAAGTGGTGTTGGATATTGAATTTTTGGCATAACTCATGGACATCCTAATTTTTGAAAGGTGTTCTATTATTTGAGATAATGGCTTGAGGAACACTGTAATGGAAAATGAGATATTTCAAATGAATTTAGATATTTGTTTTCCCATGATGTAGGTCATAAGTATTGCTTCAATCCACTTCGTAAAATACTTAGTGGTAGTAATGATAAACTTATGACCGTTAGATGAGGTGGGGGTGATCTTTCCTATGGGTTCGAGTCCCCACTACGAGAAAGGCCAAGGTGTAGTGATCAGTTTGAGCACATGAATTGGTGCATGGATGACACCCCCATGCTATTGAAATTGCATGCACTTCTTGAAAATTTGATTAGCTTCCTATTCCATGGTAGGCTAGTAATACCCTATCCTCAACATTTTCTTAGCCAAGGTCATACCACTTGAATGTGACCCACATATGCCTTCATGTACTTCCTTTAACACAGTCAAAGCTTCCTCTTGGTTAAGACATCATAATAATGTCCCTTCAGGACTTCGACGGTAAAGGGTATCTCCTATAAGGACAAATCAAGATGCTCTTTTGATAAAGGTTTTTCTAAGGCTTGAAGGGAGGTCATATGGGAGGATACCTTTGTGTAGGTAAGTAAAGATATAATGATACCATGGGGAACCACAACTAACAATTTCACCAACCACTCAGATTCTGGTACCTCAAATGTTGGGATGAGAAGCTTCTCAACAAGGAATTCACATTTCAAAATGTTATGGGGCATATCCAACAAAGACCCAATAGTTGCCATAGTATCTATTCTCAATTATTGATTTGGGATGTCTACTCAAATGAGATGTCAATGAAGAAGTCTTTAAGAATTTCCACCATCTTTTTATAAGGCGTGAGCTTATTATCCTTAGTCTGGTAAACATCATTAACCTATTTTACAATCAGTTGCAAATCTCCATAGACTTTCAATTCTTGGATTTTCCACTATAGTACGATTCTCAATCCTGTGATAAGAGCCAAATATGTGAACATGATTATGAATTGAATTAATACAATTGAAATTAACAATGAAACAATCAATTGAACAAATCAAACCATATTCCCAATGAAATCTTTGTAATGAATTAACTAGAAGCCATGAAAAAATGAAATGAATTTAAATTTCATAAAGGAAACTAATTAACAATTTGTAAACCTAATCCCATTGGGGGATTGGTGCTGAATTGATGTGGAATGTTAGCCCTTTCCCAATCCCATTAATTGAAACAAGCTTGAATGATACTCCAATGGAGAAAATACCTAAAATGGATAATAAATTGCTAAATGCTCTCAAGAATTGCTCTAAAAATGGCTATAGTCTAATTGCTCTCAATGAATGTAGATGAATTGCTCATGAAATGGAGGCTATTTATAAGAATTTTGAGTGAATCAATGGTCAAGATAAATTTGATTAATCAGTGGATGCAAATTGATGAGAAGAATTGACATGGATCAAGGATTCAATCCAAGGAGGAGATTGAATAATCACATGGATTGATGCAATTAATCAAGGGTTGAAATTGATTTGAAGAAACACAAATCCTAAAATTTAGGAGGAATGTGCAAGATATTTCCATGTTGGAGGGAAATAGTTTGAATTTGAATTGGAGGAATATTCCATTGAAATATTCCTTTACAAGTGGGAGAAATTAGAGGGATTAGAGAAATTAGTCAATTAAATAATTATGATATTATTTAATTGTGCAAGATGGTAGAATCAAAAGATTTAATTAAACAATTAGCTCATTTAATTAAAAAGAGGGAATTAATAACATTTAATTAAATAATTCAAATTATTTAATCAAATGAGAAGACTTAGAGAATTTAATTAAATAATTCAAATTATTTAATTAAACATGATGAAAATTAGTATGAAAGGGGTGAATTAACCTAATAATATTGATTATTCAATTAATAGAGGAAAATGATGAATTTAATTAAAAAAATTATGATTATTTAATTAAATAGTCAAAAGGGGTCAAATTAGGATGAAAATGGTGTTAGTAATCAAATTCGGTTGCATGATATCAATCAAAACAATTTTAAGTGTCTACACTAACTAATCTATAAGAATATTTTGAGTATGAATATATTGAGGACTTAGTGTGAAATTTTCTA
>VDFB02375575.1:0-23113 GCA_007258455.2 Sequoia sempervirens | reverse complement strand
CTCTTCAATCTAGTTCATAAGTGATTCCAATTACTGGTTTCAATTAGCTCTATGAATTAAAGGTATTGAACCCTATTTAAGCACAATTCACACAATGCCTCCTAAGAAAAATGAGTTTGTAAGTAAGAAGGGAGAGTCCTAAGCTCCTAAAGAAAAGAAGATACCACTTCAACATTCAATCTTGGATGTATTGTTGAAGTCAATTGATAAAGGTTATAAGAAGGTGTTCAAGGATGAGGCACATGGATGTAGTGATGATGTTATTCCTATTTTAGGGTGGGATTTTTTTTGGTAATTTTGTGATAAGAGAAATGCTAAGGTCTTGGTTTCAAACCCCTAGAATCTTGACTTGGCAAAGTTAGTTTTCCTTGAAATTTTTGTAAATGTCAATTTTATCAAATTATTGGCACAATATTATCATGTAACAATGACTTTGAGGATTTCTAATGGCTCATCGCTAGTGGTATTAACCAAATCTTCCATCATAGAGTGTTTTATACTAAAGAAATAGGCCCTCACACAAATTGATCTTCAAAAGAGTGATGAGGACTATAACATATTGAGGAAAAGCTATTGAAGTGATGAGCTCCCAATGTAAATGAAGAAGGTTGATAGTAACAAAAGGATACCTATTTCCCCTTCTTGTGTTGAACCATGCTTTGTGGATGACTTTGAAGTTTACTTCAAAAGGACATACTTTTCCTTGTGTCAAGTGTTATAAATAGATGCACAAGATAGAATCCCAGTCAGTCTTATGATGATGGCCACAAGGATTCAAAATTAAGAGGTGAATATTGAGTTTGGTTTTGCTTCAGTAATTGAAAAATAATTACATGAGGGATTTCTTCAAGTAAGAGAAAACAATCCTCCCATTACCTTTAGGCATTACTCCCTAATGTGCCATTTAATGTTGTATCAAAATAGAGACCGGTGGACCCAAAGAATGAACATAAGAATGCTTGATCACCAAGGAAAAAGAATGTTAGTACAATGTTTGTGTTATATTTGGGATAGAAGGTGTATGAATGGTGACTAGTGATTTTTCATGATGACTTTATAATCAGAAGTTATGGCCACTCCTAGTAGTATTCAACCAAGGCTACCTTTCAAAATGAGGGAATTATTAAGACCTTTGGCATTAAAACCAAAAAAGGGGCATACACATAACTTTGGTGATTGGTTTTTCTTACCTGATCATACAGTGATAAAAATTTATGGATGTCCTCACCCTCCACATATTTTTCCCAAAATCGTTCCTCGCTATTTGGAATTCTTAGAATTCATGTGGCAGATGTTATGGATGGAAAGGGATATCATGAAAAATAGAAGAATAGTACATTCTTACTTGACCTGACTATGTATGGAGGGTTCTCCATTGGTATAAATACCCTTGAATAGTTACAAGATTATTTGAAGAGTAGGTATGCTTTGAGATCTAAAGTAGAAATGGTCTTTGACCTTGAGGGACATATGAATTTTGTGAGGCAAGTTATTGTTATCCAAGACATGGATCACCCATGAGGTGGACTATGATGAAGATGTGATAAGGAATTGTGTCACTCCCCAGAGGTGTTTCTAAGATAGAGGACAAGGGATATTTTGATGAAGGTAGAAGAAGAAAGGAAGGATGAAGACCCTGATTTCTTGGGATTCTTTATGGAAGAGGGAAACTCTCTTAAGAGAATTGATTTGATGATTCATAACTTTGAGAAGTTATATGATAAATCAGTAAAGGGGCCTAAGAGCTAGCCCACAAATCCCACCAAGCTTCATGTTGGTGCCAAAAATTGACAAGCTAATAGCCTTATGGGAAACTCAGTTAATGGGGGGATCAATTGCACTAAACTAAGTGACCTTCAGGTTTTTAAAGAAGTCAGCTTCTTCTGTATTTGGGGTTTTGGAATGGGAAAGGAAGCAAATATAAAAAATAAAGATCTAACTAAGGCAATGTACCAAGATTTAGATATAAGGCGCTATAAATCTATCTTTTGGATGCAATTTAAGGGCCCGTTCAACAATCTGCTATGTCCTAGAATAACATAAATCAAAGATGAAAACTTGAATATTTTATCTAATAACATAAAATAATTCCCATACACATTTACTAAAAAGAAGATTCAAAGGCATGGTCTAAACCAGTAAACTTGTAATTAAATCATAGAAGTTCTGCAAATAAACAATCCAAGACAATAATGGCATAGTATAATGTTTTATCAAATAGCGTAATAAAATAGAAAGGCCAAACAATGGCACAACCTCAGAGTCTTATACAATAATTCAAAAGTGATACAAAAGGCTTGGTGTCTTTCCCCTAATTTTTTTGTAGCTTCCAAACTCATTTTCAAAAGGAAGAAGTAGTATATATAGATAAAAATCCCACTGCCATGTGGGCAATAATAGAAAAGATTCCCCCATCATGAGGATGATGCCTAGAGCAATGATTTCCCTTGACCATTGCAACAAAAAATATTTGAGCCATGAATGTGATCGCCCTTGAGCCAAATGTATCCCCTGTGAATGATGCCAGTGGTCCTAGAAAAACCTTGTGCAAACATGTGTCACTCACCCACGAAGGCAGTTAGAACACATGGCAATCTGGTGGGGCATGTTGCTCACTCTCTCCTTCCCTTTGATAGAATCCCATGAAGGAGACATGTGGCGACAGGTCGGAGCCTGTGGTGGATTCCTCCCTCCTTGCAATGAAAACTTGCATGGTGAAGACACATTGGGGCATCCTTCACTACTGACTGTGGGATCCACCAAAAGTGTACGCAGATGGATGCAATGTGGCACGTAGACAGGGTCCAATTGAAAAGCAAAGGGAAGCAACATTGAAATGCTTGTGGTGTTGACACGTGGAAGCATGGAAGGAGCCGTTAGAAGAGTGAAGGAAGAAATTTCTGTGAAGAGCGCCTGGCGAGCACATGGTGGCAGGGGATAAAGTTCTTCAAAAAGGGGCCTGATGATGTTCAAATAGATGGGGCGTGGGCCGGTACTTAGCAAAAATAAAAACCACCCAGAGGGAGCTCAAGAAAATTTTATCCATAGTTTTTGGCGACTACTAGGGCATTTTTCCTATGGTATGAGGAACCCAAAAATTTTCTAGTTCATAGACCAAAGTCCTATCGATCTATAAACTCCTTACTATGAATCACTTAACAACTTGTTAGATTCACCAGGATACAATTTAAAATTAAGATCGTAACTGACGATGCTTGTGAATTGAGCAAATAACCACATAAAACATAGGAAAGTAAAGAAGTTGATAGAATCATGCACCAAGAAAAGAGAGAGAAAGAGATTTGATAACGGAGTTCACCAGTTTCTAGCTACGTCTCTGGATCCGCAAATAAGCATGATCGATGCCATTACTATGATGCAACTTCTTTTACATCACCATGGTCTTTCAATGAGTTACAATCTACTTCCTAGGAAGATTCTTGCACTTTAGGCTCTTCCTGCTTCCACACTGCAATGACAGGATCTTTCTAGCAACATGTTCGTGCCTAACTCCTTCGTCACCTTTACAATGCTTTCAAACAATAAAGCTGTAACTCTCTCTCACACAAGAGTACATAGGCATCAAGCCTTTACAAAGGACTCAAAAGTCATACAAAATCTCTCAAAGGACTCACTAAGTTCTTATCTCTGCTCCCTAGAGACCACCTAGCTCTCAAACGTCTCCAATAACTCACTCCAAACCCTTTACTAAGAGAAAATAAACTCTCCAAGAGTTTTTACAAAGAATGAGATCACTCAAGAGACACCCTCACACCTTTGAATTATGAATTTCTGAATAACTCCTAAGAGCATACCTTTCCCTCCTTTTATACATGAAATTAGCCTAATTAGGCTTAACAAAAATAATAAATGCATAACTCTCCTTAACAACTAGTGCACTGACTCACTTGTCTTCTATGGCCTTTTGGTTCAAGAAGTTGAAAAGGATTTTTTTTTTGCTTAGAGTTTGCGGCGGATATGAAAACAAAAGATGGTTGGCGGGGTTGGAACCCCCAACCAACCCTATAACAAAATAGCATACCACTGACAGCCCACCGATGGCTTATAATGTATTGATTGCATCGGTTCGTTTTGTGAAGTGTTAAAGGCCGAATTCATAACTAAAATAGGATGTTAAAGTTTCCCTAAACTTAATCCAATTACAGATTTAATTCCTGATCCAACAGTAATGCATGATTATGTATCTTAACCGTTGAAATTATGAAACTGAGTAATCCTTTCAAACACTTTAAATCAATTATCTGTAATAACATTCATGAGAGAGCATAATACCGAAATAAATGAGAGAACAAGAAAGAGATAGAAGAGAGACACAAACAACTTGATAATGGAGTTCACTCAATTTGAGCTATGTATCCGGGTCCGCTTCTCAACGTTGGACCACTTTACTAATATCACCAAGCTTCAATAGCCTTCTTACAATATCCAAGCTTTAATCACTCACAATCTCTCTTTGCAATTTTACAATTCTTGGTGTAATCAACACCTTGTAATTTCTCTCCCAAAAATTCCTCAAAAGAGTATAAAATTTTCTCTCAAAAAAAACATCCAAATTATTTCTCCACAAAAAAAATGCATAAAGGCCCTATCACATCACCTCCTTTTATACATAAATTTTGCATATGGGGTTAAAAACCACCATAATAAATAAAATAACAATTTAACCCCCCTCCTTTGGATTTTATAATTATAAGCCTTACAAAAAAACACTAACCCATTTATATAAAACAATAACTTCCCCATTTTAAAAATAAAAACATTAAACAACCCCTTAATAAAACATTTGGATTTTTTTTTTAATCCCTTGTCTTATTATATTCATGGGCTATTTGAGTTAATGGGGTTGAGTTTAAAAATAAAATAAAAATTTAGTGTTATTTTAGGAGGTTTTGTTTATTTTTTATGAGTTAATTTCATTGATTTTTAGGAGATTTGGATCCCACCAAATCCGATTGGGATCCCACAAAATCCAATGGATTTTTATGAGATAAAATAATCCTCCACACCTTATTTTCAAAAATAAAGCATGGTATGTGAATTTTGTGAGACTTTTTTCCACAACATCTGAAATTTCCACGTCACCATCTAGTCAATTGCCATGTCACATGCTGACATCATTAGTTTGACTAAAACTTTGACTGGCTATATTTTTCTCATACGGACTCCGTTTTCGAAACCGAGGATAGTTCTGAAATCAGCACAAGCACTACGACTTGGTGTCATTTTTGCTTGGATTTGAGACAATCAAATTTTCACCTTTTTGAATGCTTGATTTGCCTATTTGACCAAACCTTTGACCAAGCATAACTCTGGCATATGACCTCCTGGATCATTCCTCCCCATTGAGAAGCTTTTGGACCTCCAAAAGGTCTATTTTTATTTACAATTTAAGTGGGCATTTTTTCCTCACTTGGCCGGTATCATCTGTCCTTCCTTCTTGGAACCTATGCATCTGATTCATCACAACAACAATCAAAACTACACTGATATTGTTAAGTACATTATCCATATACACATCCACATTCAATGTTTCTGCTACCAACCATACACTGCTAAGAAGTAGAAGGTTGAATAACAAAACTAAATTTGCGGATGAGAAAAAGAATGTACCAACATCATGCTTGTCTTCCATAACTGGAACATCCTCAGGCAATGGCACTTCTTGTGGTATAGACATAAGTGCCAAATTATTGCTTGCATTAACTACCCTTTTCAATTGTCCCATTGTCACAAAAAGATTTATTAGTCTTAATTGGATGAGAATGCACAATGTATTCAATTCCTTCCTTAAACAAGTGATACTGACTATGTTCCCTGTAGAAGATTGCCTTTCTATCATATAAGTATGGGCTACCCAACACAATCCCACAAATATAAAGTGGAACCACATCAAATTTAACCTCATCTATAAACTTAGATGTTATTGCAAATCTTAAATTGCATTTCCTTGTTACTTGCAATCTGTTATCATTGCATACCCAACCTAATGGATAAGGTTTCTTATGTGGCTTTGTTTTCAATCCCAACTATTTAACAACTTCTTTTGAAAATAAATTAACTTGGGACCCACTATCTATCAGTGTATCAATCTTAGTGTTCTTAGAAATCACCCTTATATGAAACAATTCACATCTTTTGTTATCTTCAGGAACAACATGACTTTTAGAAGTAGAAGTACATGAAACATCAGTGGCAGAATCATTACCAACAAAAGCTTTACCTTTCAAACCAACAACTATTATCTTTGTTTCATCATCAGAATCCGATCCAAGATCCTGAATGATAGTTGTGTCCTTTTTCTTTCCTTTACGATCCTTAAACCACTTTGGCTTCAATTCTAGATGCAATTTCCAACACTTCACATCTGTGTGCCCATTCTTCTGACAATGTGAACAAGTAGGCTTTTCACCTTCTTCTTTCTTCACGGTGGCTACTTTCTTCTCCTTTCCCTTTTTATTGCCTTCAGTTGGAGGAACAAATTCCTTCTTTGAACTGAAACTTATGTTCCTTCCACCTACTTCAATATGGGTTGCTTGTACACACACTTCATCAAAGTTAGATGGATTGAACATCAATATTGTATGTTTCAAATGTGAATGCAAACCACCTATATACCTTAATAAAGTTTCTTGTGTATAAAGAGGAATTCCAAGAGTGAGTGCTTTCTTCCTAGACACCTATGTATACTCTTGCACTGCTTGTTCTTTACTATGTCTCAGATTTTTCCAATCCATAACAGCTTGTTGCATATAACCCAAAGGATAAAATTGTTTCTTTAAAGCAAAAGTAAACTCATACCAAGATGAAATGATTTTACCGTGTGTAGCAAGATCATCTTGAAACTTACTCTCCCACCAAACCAATGTAGTGCCCCCCATTCTAAGAGTAGCTAGCTAGATTTTGGAAGAATCATCCAATATCTGTTGAACCCTGCAATACACTTCAATCTGCTTAAGCCAGTTATCCAATTTCTCTGCATCCAATTCACCATTATACATAGGCAACTCAAATTTAACATCCAGTTTTAACAAAGGTGTTTGCACAACTTGTTTCTTTTTAGAAGAGTTAGACAAAGAAGAAAAGATGATGAAGAAGATGAAGAGGATGGGGATGGAGGTTCAGGAGGGTCACCACCACCTCCTACTCCTTTACCTTTGTCTTCTTTTGAAGTAGTTTCATTTTCTTCCTTCTTTCTGTTCTTGTCTTCCTTTCTCTTCTGTCGTTCTTGCCTCTCTTGGAAAAGAACTTCCACCATAGCTTTCATTTCAAGAAAAGCTTTCTGGAAAGCTTTCTCATCAAGCTCTATAGAACTTTGTTCACCTGCCATCTCTGATCGTGGAAAAGTCCTTCGTTTTCCAATCTCTGGGTTGAACTGTATAAGTGCACCTTCTCCTTGCTTCAATTTCAACCTGGTTAACATTCACCACTTGCAATTTTCCTGTTAAACTGCTCTGATACCAACTTGATCTGTAAACTAGGATGTTAAAGTTTCCCAAAACTTAATCCAATTACAGATTTAATTCCTGATCCAACAGTAATGCATGATTATGTATCTTAACCGTTGAAATTATGAAACTGAGTAATCCTTTCAAACACTTTAAATCAATTATCTGTAATAACATTCATGAGAGAACATAACACCAAAATAAATGAGAGAACAAGAAAGAGATGGAAGAGAGACACAAACAACTTGATAACGGAGTTCACTCAATTTGAGCTACGTCTCTGGGTCCGCTTCTCAACGTTGGACCGCTTTATTGATATCGCCAAGCTTCAATAGCCTTCTTACAATATCCAAGCTTTAATCACTCACAATCTCTCTTTGCAATTTTACAATTCTTGGTGTAATCAACACCTTGTAATTTCTCTCCCAAAAATTCCTCCAAAGAGTATAAAATTTTCTCTCAAAAAACACATCGAATTATTTCTCCACAAAAATGCATAAAGGCCCTATCACATCACCTCCTTTTATACATAAATTTTGCATATGGGGTTAAAAACCACCATAATAAATAAAATAACAATTTAACCCCCCTCCTTTGGCTTTTATAATTATAAGCCTTACAAAAAAACACTAACCCGTTTATATAAAACAATAACTTCCCCATTTTAAAAATAAAACATTAAACAACCCCTTAATAAAACATTTGGAATTTGTTTTTTAATCCCTTGTCTTATTATATTCACGGGCTATTTGAGTTTATGGGGTTGAGTTTAAAAATAAAATAAAAATTTAGTGTTATTTTAGGAGGTTTTGTTTATTTTTTATGAGTTAATTTCATTGATTTTTAGGAGATTTGGATCCCACCAAATCCGATTGGGATCCCACAAAATCCGATGGATTTTTGTGAGATAAAATAATCCTCCACACCTTATTTTCAAAAATAAAGCATGGTATGTGAATTTTGTGAGATTTTTTTCCACAACACCTGAAATTTCCATGTCACCATCTAGTCAATTGCCATGTCACATGCTGACATCATCAGTTTGACTAAAACTTTGACTGGCTGTATTTTTCTCATACGGACTCCATTTTCGAAACCGAGGATAGTTCTGGAATCAGCATGACAAGCACTATGACATGGTGTCATTTTTGCTTGGATTTGAGACAATCAAATTTTCACCTTTTTGAATGCTTGATTTGCCTATTTGACCAAACCTTTGACCAAGCATAACTCTGGCATATGACCTCCTGGATCACTATCCATGGGGTGATGCAATCAAATCTTGGAGAGAGTGGTATGCAGAGGAAGACAATCGGCCTCGGATGGCATTGATATGTCATGCAGATTCTCTTACGCTCTGTGCAAATTGATCATTTCTTTGTATGGTAGTGTGGTGGATATAGTGGCCTCGAACTCAAGTTGGAAGAGCAGTTGTGCTATCGGGTGAGTGGTGCCCTCGATATCCTCTACAGTAGGGGGCTAACTGAAGCTTTGAAAAGTAGATGAGTCTCGTTGCTTCTCTTCAATATTTTTCATGATCTACTCCACTATGGCCACAACTCATCTGCAAGAAACAGGGAGGGTAAGCCCATCTGAGTTAGTTGGGAGAACCTATCCCACATGCTATTCATGGTTTGGTCTAGTGTGGTGGTGCACTCACTAGCATGGAGGATGGTTGCATGGTAATGGATGAGCTTGTTTGTTGTTTTGGCAGTAGCTTTCTGGTCCCTGATCCCTGTGTTTGCTAAGTCCTCATCCAGGACCATGTACAACTTATCCAAAAAAAAAATTCTTCAGGAACCTTTTCCGCAATGAATTGAGGGAACCGCTCAATCACTCCATGCACTTCCCTGCCCAAACTTGTCACCTCCACCATAAATTAGAGCATCGGCTGAAGAGCCAAGCAAAAGGCCTTGACTTTTTCCCAGTATGAGATATATAATTTTTGAGCCACCGAAAGGAGATCCGACTGGCAGCAAGGGGTTTGGGAAGATTCTTCAAAGAGGTGATCTTTGCATCCCTTGAATCAACATCCTGTGACAGTTCCACAATCTTTTTGTTTGTGGTTGCAAGTTGTCCCTGCAGGGTTCTCAATTCTGTGGACCAGTTTTCCTCGACTCAGTTTTTGTTTGCTGATTTTGTTTCAAGGGAAGACTTCATCTCCTACACTTCATTCTCCAATTGATCCTTTCAGTCCTCAAAGTCTACATCCTTCTGCTGCATCTTTTTCTCTAATTGAGTGTGCTAATGCTCAAACTCACTTTTTTGTTGCATCTCTTGTTCTGCCTGAGCCAACTAGTCCTGATATTCTTGGTTTTTCTATTGAAGTTCAGCGACCAGGTTGGGATCATAGGATTGGAAATTTTCAAGTTCCTCTCATAGCTTAGCCTACTCAGTCTGTGCTTTCTCTAATAAGTGCACAAATTTTTCATCCCTCTCCTTGTCTTTCACTAGCAGGACCTCAACTCTCTCCTTGACAATTTTCAGCTCTTCTTCTCTCTTCTTCATCTAGCGACCAAACCTAAGGAAGTCGGTGGTCACTACTCATTACATCTCTTCCATGAGATCAACTTTTTCTTGCATTTGGGCTATGCTCAAATCAAGTCCCATGTGATACATGTTGTAATCATCAGGTTGCATTTCCTCCTGTGGTTTGATGATGGTTAGATACATGGTTGCAAAATGCAACGATTGTTGAATCTCATTTAAAAGAGTTTTTACTTTTGGATCTATTTGCTTCTTAGCATCCTTGGCCTTTTGCTTCTAGATCTTGATAGCCTGTGCTTGTTTTGTTTTATCGCCCTCCGACAAAAATTATGTCAATGACCTAATGAGTCCGCCTGTGAAGGGTGCACCGGGAGGAAGGGCGAAAGGGAATGAGAGGGTAGTGGTTCCAGGTGATTTTTTCCTCAAAAGAGAGATTATTTGTGGGGAAAATGGAGGAATATGCCAAAGCCCGATTTGTGACCCAGCAGGAGGACTCAAGGGAATTTGTGGCAGTAGTGGAGTCATGGTGGACTCCATCTACTGGGTGGACTGGGTTGGGGTCAATATAGTAGTAGAAATATGGGTATCAATGGCGGTCACAGATGCAAAAGGTGAAGAAATAGTGGATGCAGACTGTGCTCCAACAAAAGGTGGAAAGGTCCATAGAGGTGTCAAGGAAAATGGTCTCACCTGGGAGAACTAGGAGAAACCTCCTGCGACCATTACAACAGAAGTGGAAAAAGAAGGGCCAATACTTGAAGTGAGGGGTGTCGCAGACATAGCAAGAGAAACTAAAGATTGTGAAACAAGTAAAGAGGGAGAAAAATTTACCTCTTGTTTAGATGATTGCGGTCCTTGGCTCACTATGGCCTCCTGGTTTGTTACAGCCTCTTGCGAACTCTCTCTAGAAACTACTTCTATGCGCTATCATTTTATGGGTGGAGAATCTTCCACCTCCATTTCCTCTGATAGTTGTTACGAGGTGTTCTGGTTCTTTTTTGTGGTCCAGGTGTGATTCAGTGAGGCCCTCACACACGATATGTTCACCCGCACATTTGAAGAAACCTTGTGAGGCTACTTTATTGCCTTCTCCTTCAGTTGTGCTAGGGTCATTTGTGCTTCCATTTCCTTCTCCTTCCCCTTCCTCGTATATGTTTCAAATTCCTCTAGGTCGACATCTTCATCATCGCTTGCATCGGAATTAGTATGTGCGTCATTCCACAATTTATCAAATCTTTCATCCAGCTCTATGCTCTGATAAGGGGCATCAAGGTGTTGGATTTCTTGTTGGTAGATCTAGAAATACTTAATTCTCTCCTTGCTTTAATTGAAAATCCTCATCAAATTATTGCGAAGAGTGGCCCCGATTTGACGCTTCTTATTATACTTCATTGAAGGGAAGTAGAACTTAATCCATGGTGGCCTGCTATCCTCGGTTGGAATATGAGCTAGGTCAACCAATAGCTCATCCTGGTCCTTCTATGAATTTTGTCGCTTCTCCTAGTAATGCCAGGGGTTGTGCGTTACCTTGACATGTTCATTTGGTAAGTCATTGTCAAGGTTATAATGCCACTTGTCGCAAATCCATACTAGCCCCAGATGAGCCAGCTTTGCCTCTAGCAGCTTATACATCTTCTTCTTGGACATAACAACCATTTTAAAGCTTAGCGAGTAGGTTAAAAATCCTTTCTTCTTGGCTAGTCCTTCATAAAAATTATAGTCAATAATTGATACTTTCCAGAACATTTCAAGGGCCAACACCCGATTTTTGAGACATGCCAGAAGTCATAATGGTTCCCCGATAAAGCCGCACATTTGAATGAATGTGAAATCTTCTCCAAGAAACTAGTCACATTTTAGAGTGAAATTCTGCATATACTCTATCTAGTCTAAGGTGAGCTAGTAAATACCACCATCCTCACTCAAATCTTGCAGAATCAGAGTCAATAAATAATCCAAAAATGAATAATAATCATAAGTTGAGGAGAGAAGAGGAGTCCATACAAAAATTGGCCTTCTTCTTCCCTTTACATCAAATATAGCCAACCTCACATGTTTTTTGAAGAAGTCAAGGTTCTGATGCAAAAACATATGGGCAAGGAAAGAAGGAAACCTAAACCGTAATTGCATTTTGTAGTCCCTTATTTGGCTAAGAATATCCTCAACAATAAATTTGGTGAAGTCAAACTAGAAAAAGAAATGTTTCTTGCGCAACTAGAACCCCAGGCACAATTGAAAATCCTGAACGTATCTATCGATGTCCAAGCCACAAAAAAATGCCATCATTGAGAAGGCATCTTGTAGGTCAGCAGGGAAAGCTTTGTGCACCGCCAGAATTTGTGGTGGCTTTTTATGATCTTCCCTTGGCCTTTTGGTTTCTTTGTTATAAAAATCTAGAGAAAAATCTTTGGATTTCCATATTTTCACCCCCTTTGTTGGAGTGAATGACTCCATCATGTCCACTTTTGGGGATTTGTTCATGGATGCATAGCATGTTCTAGATAGCTTTTGGGAAGATATTAACCCTCAACTCCTGAACCTCGATGGTGTTGGTTCTGGGTTAAAATGATTAATGGCCTCGTCAACTACTTCCAGACAGTAATGCACAAGTGGGACCATATACTATGGAAGCCCGCTAAACCATTGCTTCTACGCTAAATAATTTGGGTCACTAATTTTCTTCATCCTCTCATAGGCCACCTCCCTAAGAGTCTTAGGGTTCTTTTCAAGGATGGGATCATGAATGTTAGCCCATTCCTCCTTTATTTGGCTCTAGTCTCTATGAGTTTTTTTTTTTTTTAGGAGCGCGTGTTTACCCACTCTAGCTTCTCTGGTATCCCAGATGAAGTGTAAAAGATGTCTTCAAAGATATAGGCAGCTGGTGTTGCACGCATTACTTCAAAAAATATTTTCATTGCCTCTCCTTGCGTTTTTGTTTGAGAAATTTCAACCATTTTCCCTTTTGTTGTAGAATTCTTCTATGCTCATTTTTTTTCCAATTCACCTCAGCTCTATTTGTGCTCAAAACTCTTTTCTCTAGGTAGTGTGCTCAAGAAGCTTTCACAATGTTAGCTTCTTGCATGCAATACTTGGCTATTTCTTTCTTGGGGTAGCCAACAACTACTGCCTTTTAGCATTAAATTTGACATGTACCGCCAACTCTTTTGCTTGTGCGAAATGAATTCCTTGCCATTTTGAAATGAAAAAAATTCATAATGATATTTGGTAATGATGTCCTATAGCACGATTTTCTTGGGAAATTGAGTCAGCGATTTGAAAGCAGTTTAGGCTTTCGCTTGCTTTAGCAATTAATATCCCAAAAGGAATGATTAAGCCAAAATATGCAATAAGTACTTGAAAATATTTGTGTTATGCCTTGGAGTTTGGAAAATTCTTGCAACGCGACACCTCAAAACTTGGTTGTACAAACTACCACCGAGGACTGCCACTAGCTTATGCTAATTAATTAGCTCTTATTTATTTTGCATGTAGCAAACCGTACCTAGCAAATGCAACTAGGTGGGAAATTTGAGCAAGCTTTGGTGGGATTTTTGAGTTGGTACTCGATTAGCATCATGGTTATGGCACACAAATTACCTTGTATATCCTAGTTATTTCTATAAATAGGTGCTTAGGCAATAGAAAAATCACATTTAGCAATTTGAGAAGAATTGGTATTAGGTAGTTAGGCAGAATTTAGCATTAGTAGTTGCATAGAGCTAGACTTAGGCAGTGTGTAGAGCTTAGCACCATGAACACTTCCATTAGGCTAGTTTGTAACAAGTCCCAGACTGCATTCCTAAGTAACATCTAAAATAGGAGCCTGAAGAGGATGATCAAGAATAAACATTCACAGGCCATAGTAGTGATGAAGTGGGTTTTGGGGAGGGATTGCATTAAGAACGAGGATAAGTATAGGGTCAATACTCATGTATGTTCTCACTTTGTTGTTTCATTACTTGATATCCAAGTTCCAAAGTAGATGATTCTTCACCTGGTGCTTGCAATATTCCCGAAGAAGTACCTTGGAGGCCTCGGCAAGATTGTGGCAAACGCGGTGTATGGTGTGGGCATTCTGACGGAAAGCAACCTTTGAAAGCACATTGAAGAAGATGTTGTGGTGCCATGGGTTTTGTTTTTGAGCAGGTCCTGCATTCAAACTGACAAAGAGCATCAATAGAGGGTCACTCACGCCTGTCATTTCCTATTGCACTGCTATAATGTAGTGCTTTTCTATGGTGTAGAGTAGTACACTAACTTTAGGGATTTGGTATATCCCCCGCCATTGGCCATTGCTCCTGTTGATGTTGTTGTTGTTAGTCCTACTACCATTCCTAAGCCCCCTGTCGATGATGATGTTGTTCTAGATGCTACTGTTGATGCTTCCATTCATCTTGCTCGAGACTAAAAGTCATTTTTATGTTTTAAGAAATCAACACTCTGTTAATCCATTTTTTGTATATATACCTGAAAGAGGGCTTTACCATACATATATATGAAGAAGTTGCAGAATATATAGATATAATTTTAAACGTACGACCTCAGAGCCATTTTGAAAATGTATCTATCAAAGTATATATATAATTAATATACCACTTATACTAAACTTTTGTCTCCGTTTCTTGTGATTCTACAATATGGGCTCTCTTTATTTCATTTCTTGAGTACCTTTTCAATTTTGCACAGATGGGTTTATTTCAATTCTCCGCACATGAGTTCATTTTTTTCCTTTATGGGTTGCAAGTTATTTCTCTCTACTTCTGGCAATAATGGGTTCCGTTAGTTTCCTACTTCCTCGCACTATGGAAATTTTGAAAGACCGATCGACAAAAAAAAAATGAAGGAAAATAATTACAATACTTACATATTTACACTAGCGGCATAAGAATGAAGCTTAATTAAACAATTTTAGGTGAATTCCGTTAACCAGAATACAAAATGCTTCCTTATCCATATTTTCTAATTCAAATGCATTGTGTTGCTTGCATTGAATTATTTTGAAAGGGCCTTCCCACAAACTGTCAAACTTTTCGTGTTGGCCTGGCTTCAAAGCCCTTTCATTGAACTTTAATACTAGGTCTCCACACTTTACACCTTGGTCCAAGGCTTTTTTTTGGAACCATCTTTTAACCACCTGTTGGCGGTTAGTCATGGCTAGTAGGGCCTTCCCCATTTTTTCCTATACTTCCAACAACTCTTCCAATTGAACCTCCATGGCTCCATTTTGTTCTACCTCAAGAGATTTGAGTAGTTGTAGTGCAGGAATCTCCATGGAGATGGGTAACAACGCTTCTTTCCTATACACTAGCTCATACGGCGAAGTCTTGAGGAATTACTTGGGAGTTATGTAGTCACCCAGAGCACTGCCCGAAGGTTCTTATGCCATTCTCTTTGGTGTTTCAAACCAATTTTTTTGATGAGTTAGACTAAATTTTTGTTAATCGACTCGGCCAGACCGTTCCCTTGTGGGTAGTAATTTGATGATGTTTTTAAGAATATGCCATGCATGAGTGCGAATTGACATACCTTAGAGCCTAGGAAAGCTTTGGCATTGTTGGAGATGTTGCTCTTTGGTGGGCCAAATCTCGTCACCAATTCTTCGAGGAAGTCCACAATCTCCTCCTCTATTGCATTATTTAGGGGCATGGCTTCGGTCCATCTGGTGAAGTAGTCTATGGCCGTTAGAATCCATTTGTGTCCAACACTGGAGGCGGGATTGATAATCCCGATAAAATCAAGGCCCCATTGTGTGAATGGCTCATCAACCACTATCGGATTGAGAGGCATTGCAAAAAATTTCCTTCTTCCTACGAAGAATTGGCATTCCTTGCAAGCTTCTACTAAGGAGTATGAGTCATTGAATAGCACAGGCCAGAATTACCCAATGCACATGATTTTGATGGTGGTGGTCTTCGTGTAGAAGTGTCCACCCGCGAGACTGCTGTGGAAAGTGTTGAGGATCTTCTTTGCTTACTCCATGGTGACACACCGCAATGGAATGCCATTGAAGTTCCTTTTGAAAAGGACCCCTTCGATGAGCACATACCCACTGTTCTATAGTCTATAGAATCTTCTCTTATGAGAAGGAAGGCCCAATGGATATTTTTTAGTATGCATAAACCTTACTTTTTCCACTAGCCAATAGCCTTCAGACTCAGACTCGTTCATTAGAACTAGCTCCATTTTCTCTCATTCAGCTGTCATTTCCTCGTTGTGCACCAAATATTCACATAGTCCTCTTCCTTGGATGGTCTTTGTGAGCCTAACCTCTATGTTGTATTCAAGGGTCTTAGTGATTCAATTGGCCCTTTTTTCGGTGATTTCTCCTTCCATGATGTATTCGCACACACTAGAATGTGTGACATAAACAATCACCTTGTTACAAGCTATGAGGTGTCAGAACTTCTTGAGTCCCTTAACAATAGCAAACACTTTCCTCTCAATGAAGTTGTAGTTCATCTCATATTCCTTCAAGGTTCGGGAGTGAAATGCTATCGGATGTTCTCCCTTTCCTTCATCGTCCTTTTGAGTTAAGACAATAGCAATGCTTGATTTTCTATAGAATACATACATTATGAAGTCCTTTGATAGGTCTAGATTGACCAGCATAGGAGCTAAATAAATAACATCCTTAACCTTCTTGAAGGCTTCTCTAGCTTCTTTTGTCCATTTGAATAATTGATCATTTTTTAGCATCAGGGTGATTGGTCTAATTATTCCTCCAAAATTTGAAATGAATTTGCTCACAAAATTTAACTTCCCCAGAAAAGACTGAACTCCTTTCTTGTTGAGCAAAAGGGGAAGCTCTCTAAATGCCTTCACCTGCTCAGGATCAATTGCAATTCCTTCTTTGGACACTACATGTCCCAATAACTTGCCTTGCGACACTCTGAAAACACATTTTTTTAGGTTTAGGGATACCCCGAACTCTTGGCATTTTTTAAAAACCATTTCTAGGTGATCAAAATGATCATCCTTAGACTTAGAGAATATAGTCAGATCATCCAAATAAATTGGGATAATCTTGTTGATCAATTCACTAAAAGCAATATCCATTGCCCATTGGAAAGTAGCTCCCACATTTGGGAGGCCGAAAGGAATTTTAGGATATGTGAACATTCCCCACATGGTAGTGAACATCGTTTTGTGTCAGTCCTCTTCTTTGACCCAGATCTAGTTGTAACAGGAGAATCCATCCAATAGAGAAAAGATTTCTGATCCTACCACTATTTGCAAGATTGACTCCATGGAAGGCAATGGGTAGTGGTCCTTTAGGGATGCTCTGTTCAAGTCCCAAAATTCAACACATAAGAAGATATCTCCATTCTTCTTTTGAACTGGAACCAGGTTGCATACGCATGTGTGATTCTTGATTGAGAAGATGATCCAAGACTGAATTAGCTTTGTTAGCTCTTGCACCATTAGTGCCTCAATCTTTGGATTCACTAGCCTCTACTTTTGGCAGACTGGTTTTGGACCTTCCGTCAGCTCTATTGTATGTTAGATGATTTCGGGATCATATCCCTTGAGGTCATCATATGACCAGGCTACTACTCCTTAATACTTCTCACAAAATTTGATGAGCCTCTCCTTATCATGATGCAGGGCATCCTTCCCGACTTTGAGCTTTCTTCCATCTCTGACCTGAAGGTCCACATAGTCACTTTTTTCTGCTAAAAACTTCCTCTTATCATTCCTTGCATCATCAAAATCGAATAGGTTTTCGAGAGTGACCAGCCCCTTCAGAAGCTTTTTAAACCTCATCTAAATGATTTGTCCATCGTAGGCCTCAAAAATCTTTGGTTTGAGTTGGTCGACAAACTCTCTTGATTGTTGGATGAATGAGGCAATGTGTTCATTGCTCTTGAATACTTGCCAGCTCTAATCGTTATCTGGAATTGTTGGTTAGATTATCACTCATATAGAGTGTATGTTATAAATTAAGTCAGAAGCAGGATCAAATTGAGATATGATTGCTGCCAGATGATTTGCTTCTATATTTTTCTCTCTAGGCACTATCTGGATATTGAAGGCTTTGAAACCCCCAATCAAGTCCCAGACTTGATGTCTATAGGATCACATGTGAACATTCTTGGCTACGAAGAGCCCTTGGACTTGGTTAACTACTAGTTTGAAGTCTTCGAACACCATTACTTGCTTGATGCCCATCCACTCTGCAAGGCTTAGACCTTGCACTAGGCCTTCATATTCAGCTTCATTGTTTGAACAAGCAAACTAGAAGCGGAAGGATCTCAATATCTTTTCATTTAATGGGGATATCAAACATATCTCAGCTCCTACACCAACCTTGCATCTTGCTCCATCGAAGTGCAACATCCATAGCTCTAAGGCTTGATCACTTTTGGATTCCTTCATGACCTTAAAAATCTCTTGATCTTCATCAAAGATGACATAAGTACCTAACCAGGTAGCATGATATTTTCTGAAAGGATCAACATCTATGTATTCACTCAAGAGGACCTCTTCTTGATCATTCCAATCTCTGGTCACTTTTTCTTCCTCTAATAACTCGATGCAATGCATTTCCTCTTTGGTGAAAGAAGTATGGGCAACCTCAAAGTTGATCATGGCTTCATCAGCCACATGTTCCAAATGTAGAGGTTTGGATATTATCTTCATTTTAGCTCTGTGATTGGTCCTTAGGATCAAGTGTGACCAGTCCAAAGAAAAATACCCACCTATTTTTGAAGTGAATTCTTGAGATAGGCAGAGGTTGAACATGGTGGGAATGTCTATGATCACAGTATCTTGTGAAACTATGATGTTAGGGAAGGAGAACAGAGTCAAGGGAAGGTCCTTGATGAGAATTATGGTTTTGACTTTGTTCCCATCAAGCTACATAACACCCCTCTTTAAAGGTTCATAGTTAAGTCCTAAGGCTTCAGCTATCTACTTGGGCATAACTGTGGTGCTAGTGCCAGAGTCGATCATGGAATTATGCAATAGTTTCTTCCCCACAATAAGAGTTAGGAAAAATGGTTTTGGTTTTAGCTTATCTCTAACCTCAGTAGAGGCTTCCTCTATGCTATTTGTGAGAACTTTGGTAGGAAGTGGTGGGTCAATGGCCTTTCCCTTGAGAAATTTCTCTATTGGTTCAATGATTAGATCTTCCTAGAGATCCTTCTATAGCAATGTCTCATGCTCCAGAATAGCTAAGATATCCCATAGGGACACATTAGCGAAGGATTTTTTAATTGTTCCACCACAATGAATGGTGGTAGGTTTGAAGGCTTCTGCTCCTTAGCTCTGGTTATAAATATTTCCCTTCACAGCTAACAGTATTGCACAACTATAGAGGTACTAGGTGTCTAGTCAGAAGCACTTTTGGGTTGTGGACTAATTGGTTGTGGTGCGACTGGTTCACCCGAGAATCTCCTCTTTGAACGAGTGTTGTAATCAGACTGCACTTGTAGGGTTTTCAATGTGGAGGCATCATTTTCAAACACGGCTTTTTCATCTTCCATCCATGAGAAGAGTGCGTGATCGAGACCAATAGCTATTTCTTGCTCCAGGGACATCCCTTACATTTGTGTAGTGAGTACCTCATTTTCCATTTGTAGAGAGGCATATACATAACCTCCATGTTCTGATGTTGCGCCTTGGTTGTGTTGCTCTACCACCTTTTTTTGTAGATTGTCATGCAGGTAGTTTCGGGGCATATGTGCATCACCACAGGGGAAGCACTAGGGGTTAATGTCATCGACTAAATTATTTTTCCCTACTGGCAGCTCTCTGCTCAAGCTTGGGTTAGTAGTCTACAATGGAGAAGGAACTATTACTATTTGATTAGTTGTTTGCGCCTGTGGATTTGTGCACGAGCCTCCTTGGAACTGGTTTTTCTAGTAAGAAGGTCTTCCACCTTGATAATTTTGGTAGGTTGGCTTTGGAGGCATAGACTGGTTCTGCTTGATGACAGTTATTTCATTGGTGATGGTTCGCAACATTTCCTTGATGTCGCTCATCTCATATTTTTAAGAGTTAGATGTAGAAGCAATGTTTTGTGGTGCACCTGTATATGTGTACATGGATTGAGGGGGAGCGGGCACATTGGTAGATGGCATCTCATAGGCAAGAATTGATATCTCGGGAAATATGGGCATGATGGGCTAAGGCGGAAACTTCCTAGCATCTATCAAAGTGTTCTCCACCTTGACTACAATGTTGTATGCATTCAGTAGAGTGGTTCCGTCGAGAGACTGGATCATCATTGAGATGTCAGTGTTGATGGATTTTAAGTAAGACATGAACGCCAACTCAGCCAACGAGCAGATAGCAGCCTGAATTATTTTCCAAGTTATATGGAACCAGGCGTTGAAGTCATTCATGGCTTCATATGGAGCCCACTTTATGACTGACAGCTGATGATATTGCGAAGACCTATCTCCATCATTCAAGAATATTTCATAGAACGGGTCTCTGAGTTGATCCTAGGTAGTGATAGTATTAGCTTGCCGATTTTGGTACCAATCCAGCGCATTACACTTGAAAGAGGCTGAAAGCAACCTTAGCGCTATATTTTGGTCGATAACTGTGTGCACCAAACATACATCTGCCACATCTTGAAGATGTTTGGATGGTGTTATTGAGCCATTTCTGATAAATTTAGGTATATATTTTAAAGCATAGACCAGGATAGGGGCCCAAACGACAGGTACTACTGATGCTACGAGGGGACTTCCGGCATCCCATGCCACATAATTTTGTTAGTGATTGGCAACATGGCTAGTGGAGGGGGCAAAAAATTCACTAGATGGGTTCTGACTTGTATTGTTCCTAGTGGTGGTACTAACAAACAAGGGTTATTCGTTGTTTGGGATCTCGTAACAAGTTGATGGCTCATACACCCACTTTAGATTTAGGTGCATTTAAGCAGTCCCACTAGGCGTGCTAGAAAAAAAAATTGTTAATGCCAAAAATTGACAAGGTAACAGCCTAATGGGAAACTCAGTTAATGGGGGGACCAATTTCGCTAAACTAAGTGACCTCCAGGTTTCTAAAGAATTCAGCTTCTTATATATTTAGGGTTTTGAAATGGGAAAAGGAAGAAAATATAAAAAATAAAGATCTAACTAAGGTGATGTGCCAAGATTTAGATATAAGACATGATAAATCTATCTTTTGGATGTGATTTAAGGGCCCGTTCAACAATCTGCTATGTCCCAGAATAACAGAAATAACGAAAACCTAAATAATTTATCCAATAACATAAAATAATTCCCATACACGTTTACTGAAAAGAAGAGTCAAATACATGATCCAAACTAGTAAACTTGTAATTAAATCATAGAATTTTTGCAAATAAACAAACGAAGACAATAATGGCATAGTATAATGTTTTATCAAATAGTGTAAGAAAACAAAAAGGTTGAACAATGGCACAGTCTGAGAGTCTTCTACAATGATCCAAAATCAATACAAAAGGCCTAGTGTCTTTCTCCTTTTTTTTTTGTATCTTTTGAACTCATTTTCAAAAGGAAGAAGTAGTATATATAGATAAAAATCCCACCGCTAGGTGGGCAATAACAGATGAGTGATGATGCCCAGAGCAATGATTTCCCTTGGCTGTTGCAATAGAAAATATTTGAGCCATGAATGTGGTCACCCTCAAGCCAGATGCATCCCCTACGAATGATGGCAGTGGTCCCAGAAAAACCTTTTGCAGACAAGTGTCACTCACCCACGAAGGCAGTTAGAACACGTGGCAATTTGGCGAGGCATGTTGCTCACTCTCTCCTTCCCTTCGACAGAATCCCATGGAGGAGACACATAGCAGCAAGTCGGAGCCTATGGTGGATTTCTCCCACCTTGTGATGAAAACATGTGTGGTGAATACACGTTGAGGCATCCTTCACTACTGACACTGATTGTGTGGTCCGCCAAATGTGTACACAGATGGATGCAATGTGCCACACGGACGGGGCCTAATTGAAAATTGAAGGTAAGTAGCATTGAAGTGCCCATAGTGTTGACATGTTGAAGCATGGTAGTAGCTGTTAGAAGAGTGAAGGAATAAATTTCTACAAAGAGCGTCTAGCAAGCATGTGGTAGCAGTGAAATAAGTTATTCAAAAAGAGGCCAGATGATGTTCAAATAGATGGGGCATGGGCCGATACTTAGAAAAAATAAAAACCACCCAGAGGTAGCTCAAGGAAATTTTATGTCCACACTTCCTATTAGGAAACTAGGAGAAATTGTGATCTCTAAGGTTCCCTCTGATGTAGTTTTAGTGCAACATTGTTCACCATTTTCACCTCCAAAGCAACCAAGGTCTAAGAGATAGAAGATCGTTGATATAACTCCCTTAGTATAATTTGAATTTTCAAAAGAAGTAGGGGATATTGAGGAGCTTGCTAGTGTACTAAGGCATATGAAGGATGATAATGAAGTTGACCAACCACTTGTTGAACATGAGACTGAGGCTCATAAGCCTAATGTAGGGGTGGATATGCAAGTACAGAGAGAACTCGGGCTGCTTGAAGATGAAAGAGTAATAGCCTCTCTTAGGTTTGTAGAGGATGATGAATTTGTGAAGTCTCCTGAGTTTAAGGACTTTTGGGTAAAAATAAAAATGAAGGAGTTTGAATAAGGGGTTAAGATAAACAAAATGGGAACTGATCAATCTCAAAACGATTAAGTTGTGGCTCAAACCTTTAAGGAGCTCAAGATAAATGAAGTGAATGTTAGTCCCCAAGAGGCTAGAGAAATGGTATTGAAGAGCAATATGTTACTCATCCTAGGGATGGAATTGAAGAAAATATTTTTTCTTGACCAAGTAAGAAACCAGGAGGATCCCATGTGAATTATAGAGTTTTATTCAGAGGATGGAATGAGTGGCACTGGGTATAACCCCAAGATTGAAACTTTGGCCTTTTGGAAAAAATAGAAGAATGCAGAGAAGCCAAGGTTATTGGATGTATTGCAAGAAATGAGGTGAGTTTCAATAGTTAAAACACTCAAGGACACTTTAGCACTGGAAGCAGCCACCGTGACAATGCATTCAACCATGTTCACTCGAGTTGTTGTTAAGAGTATGGAGCTCAAGTTGGTGGAAAGGCCCAAATTAATATGAATGAGGTAAATAGATTGTTTATGGATAATTTGAAACTAAAGCAACTATTGAGTAGATTTTATTCATCTAG
>VDFB02375574.1:0-29696 GCA_007258455.2 Sequoia sempervirens | reverse complement strand
CTTTTCACTTATGTGACCCAATCTATGGTGCCACAATATACATGCAATTTCAATGCCAGTTACATTAGAAGAGATACTAAAAGTGGAGGAATTAATCCTAAACAAAGTCCCAATCTGAGATCCTTTAGCTATCACCAAACTCCCTCTTACCAAATTGTAACCAAAATTGTCAAACCTCACATGCATTCTAGAATCATTCAACTTAGATACTAAAATTAAATTTCTCCCAAGTCTTGGAATATGTAAAATGTGATCAAGGGTTTTAACCCTTCCACCATTGAAACACAACTTTACCTTTCCCTTACTAGTAATCTTCTTTATATTATTATCACCAAGGAAAATGTATCCCCTATCATAAGTTGAATATGAAGTAAACCTCTCCTTGTAAGGAGTCATATGGTAGGAGCAACCTAAATCAATAAGCCAAGTATCATCAGTAATAGTGTTAGAAAAAATAAATAAAGCATCAAAATCACCATCTTCTTAGGAAATTTTCAAGGAATTATCAGCCTTTTACGACCACTATCGAGATAGTGTCGAGTGCAGTGGCCAGTATCCACCCTGTGTATGTGTGGTTGAGTGGTGTTAGCTTCACTTTAGGCATGTGTTAGTTGATGGGTTCGTGCTTTCACCCGCTTTATTGCTAGATAGTAGTCGATGTTGCAGTTGATTCATTCCGTGTCGGGTCAGGATTCAAAAGCGAGTGCTCATTTAGGAGAGGGGGGGCCCTACCGAGATTCTATAAGCTATAACTTTTCCCACCCTGCTGGGAAGCATGGGCCGCCTTTCTTTATTAAGTCTGGAAGGGATGGGGGAAGGGAAAAGGAGCAAGGTCCACCAGTGATGGGTATCTCCCATACAGATTAAGGAATTGATCTATCAAGTGAATGATAGCTGTCCACTTGACCAAGCACTGCTTCTAAAGCATTGATCCTTAGAATAGTAGGGCCCACCAAACTATAATTCCCTCCACACCAGGGGTGCATGGGTGGAAATAGGGCCCCGGCCTCCAACCCTTCTTTATTAAGTCTGGAAGGGATGGGGGAAGGGAAAAGGAGCAAGGTCCACCAGTGATGGGTATCTCCCATACAGATTAAGGAATTGATCTATCAAGTGAATGATAGCTGTCCACTTGACCAAGCACTGCTTCTAAAGCATTGATCCTTAGAATAGTAGGGCCCACCAAACTATAATTCCCTCCACACCAGGGGTGCATGGGTGGAAATAGGGCCCCGGCCTCCAACCCTACAGCCCCAGGGGGGTTAAGTCTCCACTGAGCCCTTCTATTCATTTATTGAGCCATAGAATTTTAGGGCACCCATAGAATTTTAGGGCCCCTAATATTCTAAGGGTGTATGTGATATGATGCCAACCAAAAGCCCTCTCCGAGAAGAGCCAAAGGAAGATAGGAAATAAGGGGAATTAATAATGAACCGAGCCCACCAACCTTCTCAGGGAAAGAAGACCTTCATGGCTACTGTCTCTAGGGGCTGCCATTAGAAGGGAGTTCTAACTCCATTGGTTGGTGTAGATTTAGATGTATACATATTTGTAACACACATGTATATCCGGATGTAGATGGGGATAGCCACCAGAGACAACATGGGACAGAGAAAGGGATGGGTCCGCTGTGAGCTCAACACATCTAGCTCATCCCTCCGTAGATAGATAAAGGGCCCATCTCCCAGTGCCATGGTATAATCGTGCCTAACACATAATCCCTAGGGCCTTTCTCAAGTGTTGATCGAAAGCATGCCAGTTCCCACCCATCCCATTACGAATCAGATTCCTTACCCACCCCTATGTATCTTGCTTGGGAAGCACATCTTTCCACCTTGTATCAAGATGCCATGAGTTATCCATAATTATGTATATGAGAATCATACCCGCTCTATCTCCAACTATAGCCTCCCACCCAAGGCCTATCCCGGCTATCCTCCCATAAATATAATCTACCGGGCCCCTTAGAATATACGAGGGGTCGGTCCTGCATGCACGAAGGGCCCGACTACCAGCTGCCCTACTATTCGCCAGGGGGCGGGGCCCGGGCCCCTAAAAGTTTTCTATGGTAGGCTTATCCTAGCAAGCGTGCCTTCGGTGCCGACCATATTAGCCTTACAGTGGGGTTTGTGGTGGGGATTATAGTTCCCATGCAAGGGCGGCTGGTACTTCGTAGTGAAAAAGGGAAAGAGCTTTCATGTGGCTCGATACATATATAGAGTAGTGGACCCAGCGGCCAGCACCTGGCCCTATTTGGGATGTCTCCAAATGCTAAGGAACTTGTTTGGACCAGGTTTCTTGGAAATGCTCTTTATTCAGTCACTCGACCAGTTCGATTGATTGGATTGAGATAGCCCAGGAGGTCGAAACTCACCTTAAAGAGCATGAGATCCCGAAAGAGAATAAAACCAACCGGGTCAGGAGAGGTAGGCAGGAATAGAGGACTTAACTACCCCCAACATCATTGACCTACCCACCCCAATTGACTATTGTCTACGTATTAACAACTAAGCCTACCTGAACTGTTCTCATCCACGTCTCTACCAATCATTGTTCTTGTCATCTCCCTTCCACCTCTCATGTCCACTTGTACCTATCTGACTGGGAATTCCAAGCACTAAAATGGCTAGTAAACCCTAGCTCCACCCTAGTGAAATCATCTCAATGAATGGAAAAAAGGCTATAGGGAACATCTAGAATCTTCTGTCTCAAATCGTATCGAATCATTATTATTATTTCTCCCCCTACGGCCTACAATTCGAGTGAGGGAGCATGTATAGTTAGTTCGTCGATCCATTTATCTGGGCGGGAGGGACCCGCTAACACTTCCTCATTCCAGATCCCCGGGCCCTTGTCGGTTGTGAGAAAGGACTCCACCCGATAGATAGCTAGCTCCACCTGCTTCTGATGTCCACTCATATGAATAAATAGCTCTAATTCCCCACACCTTCAGGTGAGTTGAGGAATCCCACTTGATCGACAGACTCCGACTCCCTTCTAGCGGATGAACCAAGGGGGGAATGACCTAGAAATGCCTAACTTGATCCGACCTACTATCGGTCAATCACTCTTGATGGAGAAAATGAAGGTTCAGTCAGAAGTTAATCACTCGGCTTGGCAAAGCCATACAGATCAGGCTTTCTCAGGGTTGCTCAGTTGAAGGCTTTATCGGTCGCCATAGAATTTTAGGGCTAGAGAGGGGTGGCCTGTTGAGGGTGATAGATAATGAAGCGAAACTCGGTCACCCACCCTACTATTCTAAGCATGATCCTGATTCAGATCAACGGGCCTTAGAATAGTAGGGCGGGTGGGACTAGAAGGTTCCCAGGCTGAGGAATGAGATCATTAGATAGAGGAGACAGAGTCAGGTTAGCCATAGAATTTTAGGGCAAGGCAAATCTGGAGGGATGAAACCCGCTCGACCCGATTCCGTTACTGAGCCGAGGGAAGGAGGACTGGAAATAAGGGCCCCCACCCTATATCTCCCCCCCACCCGAAAAGTAAGCGCCCCCCATGAACCCCAAGCTATAATTGTCTTGGGGGCAGGTGGGAGCCCATAGAATTGTGGGGGGGGAAAGGGCCTAATTTGAGGCTAAGATTGACCTTAGAATAGTAGGGTCCCCACTACTATAATTAATCAGAAATATATACGTAACATGCCCAATTATAGTAGTGGGGGCCCCTACTATTCTAAGGCGCGGGAGTGGGGAGTGGGCAATCTTTCACATCTTTGTAGGGCCCCATTTGAGAAGCATGATAGGTGGGGTGGTTAAGTCATAAGGAGCGCTAGGTAGGTTTGGTGCACTTCCACCCAACACTGGGTAGGGGCTTGCCCGTCCCCCATCACTTTCCACCCACCATGAAGGCCCCCTTCTTTCATATTATTGGGCCCACCCAACCCAAACCCATAGAATTTTAGGGGCCCTCCCCGCTGGGTGGGTGGTTAAGGCTATTCCACAACAACAACATAAGGAACCAATATAAGGGGGGGCCCAAGGAACAGACGCCCCCCGAGGGTTTTCCCAACCTTCATCCAAGTGGGAGGCGGATGGGAGGGAGAGGTCGAACAACTAGGAACAAGTGTTTCCATTTTCAGGGATGAACGATTAGTCGAATGCATTTGATCGGATGCCTATGACGCTGGGGGACAATGCCCGACGCAAGCCGTTGAAGGTTGCCTGGAGTGGTGACGGGGATGCCAGTACCAGTGCTGATACATCAGATGATTTGGAACCATTCACGCTGATGTTGTTCGATGGTGGGCCCCAGCTACTGCGATACTGGTTCCCCACCCGAAATAGGCTCTGCTCCCCCCGATGAACCTTGGTACCGAGCCTCTGCTACTAATGAAACTCCTGCATCTTCCCCGATCTATCATTGCCGCTCGATCCGGAACTCGCATGGATGCAAGAACCAACAAGCTCTTGCCCCTACAGGGTGCCCCGGTTCCCAAGGTAGCACCACTATATGTAACAGCTCCATCCACATTCCAGGGGTGTGGATTGAGTAGATCCAGTTAGAACTCCAAAAACAAACTCTTGGCACAGGTGTAGATGGGGCTCATCAGTCCTAGGCTATTGTTCAGTCTCTCCCTACTAGGTCTAGATTGGAATCACATCTGATCCAGAGGAAGGCTAGGGTGGGGTATGTATGGTGGCCCATATGCACCCCTACCCAGATGAATCAGAGTAAACTGATTGCAAGGGCAGTGGTAACAAGTCGACAGGGAATCTGAATCCCTACTCTTGTACGCCCACCACCCAATCCTGGGATGGATACTGATCGCTATTACCATCCATTGATCAAAGATACTGATACAGTAGCTTGAGAAGATATGGTGATTCGAGTAAGGCCGGGTAGGCCCCTAAGGGGTAAGGAACATGAATGAATAACTACTACCTATCTCTGTCCGGATGTGTCTAGGACCGGGCCTTCCGTGCCTGCTGGGGGAGAAGTTCGGAGCTAACTAGGGATGAGAGAGGGGATCAGACATGGGTTCTAGGGCAGCACTAGGAGGAGACCCGAACTCCTTCCCCTACCACTTATGAATAGATCTAGATATAGATATAGAGGGGGTCGACATCATCATGATTCTACATCGTGTTATATACGTGATACGACTAATGGCCTATCTATATCTATGCTGGAGCTGGAACAACTAATCTACTGAAGCGGGGGGGCTCCCACCTGCCCCCAAGCCCCATTATAGCCTTTAGATGTCCTCTCTTACCACAATTCCAATAGCTTACTCTACTCTTCCTATGGGTTTTACAAAATCCTTTAGACTTGTCTATCTCTTTGTCCCCTTTAGGTCTTCCTATTTCTTTGGACCTTCCTTGCACATGCAAGGCATATTGGGAGCTTGCATTCATGGACTTTCTTCTCATCTCTTATTAAATAATTATACAAATAAGATTATGCATCTTTAATTGTGTACCACCACCACTTATGGAAACGAATAGATTTTCAAAATATTTGGGTAAAGAACAAAGAAACAAAATACATTTATCTTCTTCTTATATCTTAACATATATATATGAAAGATGACTTATAATCATATTAAAATATTTTAAATGTTTTACAATAGAATCAGCATCCTTCATTTTCATAGAATACAAACATCTCTTGAGATACAACTTATTAGTTAAACTTTTTGTGTGATAGATTTCACCTATCCTCCTCCACAATTTGAATGTGGTAGATTCTTCTCAAATATTCAAGAGGACTCAATCTATAAGAAATAATCTAATGGTTCCTTGTGCCTTCTTATCCATTTTGTTCCAATCTTCATTAGAAATTTTTTTGGTTTCCTTTCACTTGAAACTACCAACCAATGATCTTTCTCTTCAAGGAGATCCTCCATATTCAACTTCCACATCTTGTAACTAGTTCCATTGAACTTCTCAATATCTAGACAGGAGGTAGAAGCCATGGTTTCAATATTTTTCACAAATCTACAAAACCCACAATGCTCAAGCTACTGTTTCAACCAAAAAACTTTTACACTCAAAATATAGGCACCACTCTCTTAATAGAACCATTAGCTCTGACACTATAGACATGTAAAATATACTGACATACTTGAACCCGATTATTAACACCATTTCATCCTAAATCATCTCTCAGTCTAACCATTTAATTGAATACCTTTATTTTATTAAATTCATCAATTTTCCTCTCTTAATTAAATAAATCATTTTATCTAATTAAGTCTTTCTCTCTTGTTTATTAAATCAATTTACCTGATCTAATTAACCCTGTCTCCATATTTAATTAAATCTCTAAGGTCTATCTATTAAATTAAATAAATTAAACCTTGTTTAATTTAAGCTAACCAACCATCCCCTTTAGTTAAATAAATCAAAATATTTATTTAACTAAGTCTAAAATCACATTCTTCTCATCTTTAATTTAAATAAACCCATAAATCTACATGAAATTTGTCACATCACTTAATCCCTCATTAAATTAATTGACCCTTGATTAATTTAATCCTAATTCATGTTCCATCCTCTAGCTTTTGCCACTTTCACATGAAAATAGATTTAATTCATTTATTAAATCTCTATTTTCTCTCAACATGGCATAATGGAGGAATATTCTCTGAAATTTGAATTCAAATCCAAGTGGAATTTTTCCTTCCAAAAAGGAATTCACTTCACCTAACAAGTCCTTTTTCCTTGATCCAAGTGGCATTTAAGGCATTTATTTTCCCTCTTACATGTCATTTCACCATTTTTAAATTCCACCTAATTGCATTTATGGGCACATTCATCAAAATGTGCACATCCTCCATCCATCCATCTCTTGACAAGTGGCACATTACCATTGGTTGAATGTTGGTCCCACATTGCTTCATTTTGGGCATTTCTCGATCCTATCATTATATAAATAAGAGGCTTCTCTCCTCATTTGATCGTCCACAATTTGAGAAAAGTTAATCTCTCCACATTGAGAGCTAATTTTATCCATTTCTTATCAAATGTTAGCTAGGTTATGCAGGTTTTTCATCTTGGAGCACACTTGAATCTTCAACAAAGTGGATCACTCTTCGTCACCAGTCAACATTGCATCATCAGAGTTGGGAAAGGGCCAATTTTCACATCAAATTAGCATCAATTCCCCCATGGGATTAGGATTTTTCTTGTTTAATTAGGATTCAATCTCTTTTATTACTTTCTTATTGTGTTCTTCATCTCTTTTCCTAATTTAAGCTTTGTGAATGGATTTCATGGCAAACTTAGATTCTAACTTGCATTTCAATCCTCTAATGTGTTTGCTTGTTGTCTCTTGTAGGTATTAGGATCTCGGTTCACACAGATACCAAATGTTGGAAATCAAGGTATAACATGTAGCAATATGAACTTATTAAAGTGATTGCAAATATGAAATTATATATTCAATATTATCATAAAAAGATTATGTGGTTGACAATTTTAATTATGAAAGAAAAAGTAGAATACCACAAGTTTTCAAACACAAGTGACACAAGATATACATGGAGAAACCTTTGAGAGAGAAAATTCCACACCCAAAGAGATCCAATGTTTATATTAATCTTCAAGGAAGTTCACCAATACAATAATTCTCTCTATATTCTAACAACACTTCATCACTTTGACAACCGATAAACAAACTCTTATAAACCACCATATCAAGGCTCCAAAATATAGAATTTTGTGGGAGAGAATACCACAAATTATATCCAAAAACAACAAGAAAAACCACCTAGACTAACCCACACCCCCATTAGTGTAAATCCCATAAACATAGAATAAGATATTGAATAATTTCATGGACTTCCCATGGGTGCCTAACCCACAACCAATAAGAATTGTTCAATACCAAGTGCTCCTCTGATGACTTCATGCAAGAACATACACCAACATGCAAACATAAGCACCAAACCATACAAGAGCATGTAAAACATGTAAATAACATGCAAGGACATGCACACCTAAGTGGGCCCCACTCATAAAGTTAGATACCCAAGAGTAATATCCTCCCAAAATAATCTTTAACTGTCATCATAATGGGTCCACATCTTTGAATGTAATTACAATTTATCATAGGAAAATAACTAAGAAATATTTTATCCCTCATGTCCCCTAGAACACTTTCCAAATAATATGGAGACACGTAAATTAACATAGGATGGAAATTATAATGTCACCTATCCTAACAAGCAATTCTTGACCTCTTATGGCACTCCATAGTGACAGAGATTTAGAATACCACCAAACATTCCAACACCCAGATATGGGTCAATTCAACGTTCCTTTGGATTTTTAATGCATAGAGAGGAAAGAAAATTATAAAATACAATGAATTGATTCACCTTACAGTAAGTTAGTATCATGAACCACTCTAATACCATGTAAAATCATGTGAATCACAAAGATAAATAACAAGCACAATAAACAAAGAATAAATGAAAATTTGTATGAAGTTGACCAATCTATTGTATCAACAAGATGTACATAAATAGAAAGGAGAAGGGAGCTTGATCTCCATGAAATGAGGATAAAAATTCTCATACATGGAATGGCAGTGAGTTTCCTACCAAAAAACTAGCATGAGGTGTTGAAAGTGAGTTGACATGTCAAAAACTCCTAACTTTGACACCTCATGTGAGAAAGTGTTAATGAGACACATTTAACTAGTCTTAAAGCCTAAGTGTATTCAATATATACACTAACAATATACCACATTTTGTTTAAGCATTAAACCTAAGGGTATTATGTATCACAATATAATCACTCATAAGTATGAGTTCAATTGAGATGTAAAAAATTTTATTAGTCCTTTGAATATAATTTCTTTATTTTAATGAGTTAACTAATTTACTAGAATATATAGCTTAAGAATTTTATCCTATGAAAATAATTTAAATAATTTAGTTTTCTAAACTTAAAATCCCCACTAAACATGTTTTTTTTTTAATCTTATTATGGTTTCATCTATCTATTTCTCTATAAATTATATGCATTATATATGTGTTATAGTATTTTATAGGTCAAATACTATTATACTACAAATATTTTCTTATATTTAGGAGAGAAGTTAATGTATTGACATCAACATGTCATTTTAATTAATAAAAAATTTCTCATATTTAGGAGAGAAGTTAATGTATTGACATCAACATGTTATTTTAATTAATAAAAAATTTCTCTTTATCATGGTGGAGTTTTACCATAAGGGTTTCTCCATGTACATTCAATATCATGCATTTAATTTTATAAGAGTGGATTTTTTTGCTGATATATGTTCCTCCCTGTTAATTTAATGGTTAATCAAAATATTATTCTAATTGGTAAATTAGATTTATTCACTATTTTCTTAATATTCTACTACAATGGCTTACCCCACATTTGATAGTCAATAATATTAAAAGTAAGTTATATTTAGAGGTGGGGTCCCCTCTTGAATATTATTAGTTATTTTTGTAGTGGGGGGTTTTGAACTAAAGGTTTTGTAGTATCTATGTTGAAATTTCCATAAAATAAATTCCCTATCCAAATATTGGGGAAATGGGGTGATTCTAGATTATGAGCTATGGAGGTAAAAAATAAATGATCTAAGAAAAGAAAATAAATATTAGAGATTTGTTGTAAAAGGAATAAAATAATGTGGAATGTTTAATTACGATTTCACATATTTGGAAGGGAAATTTTCAGTTGCGTCTAATATATTTTATTCTCTTGAATGTTATAGTTGATTCTATAATATTTAACTTGTTTAAGAGAAAAAGTGATATTTTCTAAACATAGAATCCTATTAATAAGTTTTGTTTGAAAAGGAAACCTAATTCCTTGAAAAATAAGGAGAGAGACTATATTTCTAACTATTATAGCCTTCATTTTATTTTTGAGCAAGATAAGTTCCATTGTTATTAAGCTAGATGAAGAAGATAAGTGTATTGAGCTACTTTATTCTTTAAATGGATCATGTATAAAATCTCATTATTTCTCTAATTGATTCAATTTTTGATTTAAAAAAAATGGATGACATTGTGAAAACTCTGATTAGAGAAGGAATGAGGAAAAATTACATCATGGATGGGGGCTCAAAGGATTCATTTTGAGCTAAGTGTACAATTGTTAATATAAAGAGGAATGGAAGATAGAAAAAGAGAGGTTCAAAAGTATAAGATATTCTAGAACCCCTAGAAAAAGTTGAGTGAACTATTGTAACTATGGAATGTGGGGAAATGTAAATAAGGAATGCTAAAATAAGAAGGAAAATTATAATTATTCTTCCACTAAGAAATATTATAATGATGGTGATAATGATAATTTATTTGTTTATGTTAATGTTTCTAGTGATGGTTCTAGCTCATTGACTAAAATAGCTCCTACCATATTACTTCTCACAATGAGTGGTTCTCACCTAACCAATATTATGATAGAGGAGATGTATTCCTTGGTGAAAATAGTTTCCATAAAATTTTTGACTATGAAAATGTATAATTATTTTTTATAGTGAAGAGAGCATAGAAACTCTCAATGTTGTTTTTTTACTATCTTTCAGAGAAATATTCTTTCAATATCAAAGTTGAATGATTTTGGAGTACATATTACATTCAATACATTTTTTTGGATTTTAGATACAAGAAATTTAGTTACAATGAGAGGCTTATAATTTTGAACTGTATTTATGCTTGGTGTTTCTATATTCCATTATTTTTTGAACATAACTAACATTTCTATTAAAAACTCTTGTATGTATTGGCACTGATGTTTAGAATTCATTGGTAAAAAAATTATTTAGAATATAAACTATAAAATTATGGTTAATGGTTTTTCCCTTATTCTTATGAGTTGTATTTCTATGAGAATTGTATGTTTAGAAATAATAATAGGTTTTTTCTGTGTTTGAACTATTGAAGAAAAATATGTTCCAAAATTTATTCACATAGTTTTGTTTAGCTTAGTTGATCTTGATTATATTGGAAAATGATGATATTATCTTTCACTTATATATAAATACACAAAATGCACCTAGGTTTATTTTATTATAATTAAATTTTAGTGCTTTCTCTAAATTTAAGGATTTAAGGCTTTGTGAGATATAACCGGATAGGGAAATAAATGTCTTAAGATATCATAATGGATTTGAATATTGATTTAAAGAATTTTATGAATTTTGTAGACATCAAAGTATTTTTAGACATAAAATTACCCCTTTTATGCCATCATAGAATGAAATTAAAGAGAGGATCAACTAAACCTTAATGCAAGAAGATAGAAACATTACGAGCATTGCATGACTATATTAGAGCTTCTAAGTTGACGTTATGAGAACTACCTATTAATTTATTAACGAACATTTTTGTTTGACCCTTAATAACTTTGGTAAAGTTCTCTCTACTTCACATTTAATTATACTTGTTTATGAATTTTTCATAGGCTTACAAAATTAATATAAGTTGTATCCCAAAGCTTAGAAAACTATATATTTTATACATGTTGAGAATGTTAAGTGTTACAATCTTTGGAATCCTCTAAACATAAAAATTATTTATTTTAATAATGAAATTTTTGATTATCTTAGGATATTTTTGATAGAGGATAATGAAAGTAAAATGAAGGAAGAAGATAGTGTATATTGAGACAAAGGTTGAGAAGTAAGAAAATAAACATGTTGAAGAATAAAATGATGAATTAAATGGAGTGTAAGAATAAGATTCAAGAGAGAGTTATTAATAAGTTGAGAATGTAAACCAAAAAATATATATTTCACTTCAAACTTAAGCATATCTATAAGAAAATAGAAAATATATGATTAGTATAGCCCACCATATCTCCATTATGTTTTTATTTTATTATTTATTGATTATGAACCTAGATATTTTAGTGAGATTTTCTCGAAAAAGAGAATTATTATTAGATGAAAGATATATTAGAGGATATTATGGACTTAGTGTTGGCCTTTCCATTGCACCAAAATGTCAACTTTTCAATGACCGATAGAAGCATTAGTTAAGATCCACAGGAGGTGATTAGATCATGTCACAAACCCAAGCATTGTACAACAAGGAAGACCAAGTGGCACGCCATCTCACAATAATCCCCCCAACACAAGTGAGGGGTTTGAGCCTGTGACTAGCTCTAATACCAATTTTTGGCCTTGTCATTGCACCAAAAGGTCAACCTGTCAATGCCCAATACAAGCGTCAATTAAGATCCATATGTGGCGATTAGACCATGTCACAAACCCAATCATTGTGTTGCAAGGAAGATCAAGGGACACACCATTTTGAAACACATAGATGGATGTAATATTTGGGATTTTGTGAGAATTTACAATAGTAGATAATTATTCTTATATGTAAACTATGCTAGAGGATATGATAGGCGTGGATAGATATCACACATGAGATCTTGTGACTAGTCCCAAGGGAATAAAACCCATTTCTTTCTGATTAGTGTTTATGAATAAATTTTTAGAACATGTTAAGTTGGGGAGGTATAATGTTATTTTTTTGGCTAATAGCTAATCTAAGAGAGAGGAGGTTGATCTAGTGCAAAATTCTCTCATAATGTTAAATTATCTTATAATAGATTCTTATTTTCTATGTTATTCCATGTAATTTTTTTTAGTGCCAAAAATAATGTGGGACCAAAACTCCATAATTAATGGATTAATTCCTCTCTTTAGAAGATATTCTATAGTATCTATAAGGTCTATTAAATCCACCCTTTGATGCTACAATTTATTTTCAATTCAATTACCAATAACTAAAAACTTAATTGACTAAAAATTTTCCATCTAGCTTAGAATTAACGACTTCCTAACTTCTTCATTCACCATGGTGGTGTCAACTCAACAAGGTTAGAGTCATCCCTATAACAAGACCTAAACCTCAAGGGTTCAATCAGAATGAACCTACCTATGTATCCCCTTGTGGAAAGTTAGAGGCTTCACATTTTTCATAGAATCTTATTCTCTCCTCTTGTATGAGATCTCTTATCTCACCTTTAAACCATGACTATTTATTAAGCATAAGCTATTGAATTATTCCAATTATAATAGAATAATAAATAAATCATCATCATTTGTTGGTTTCATACCAAACATTACCTATCATTAGTGTGCAAACATACACAAATACACATGGGTCAAACAATACCATAAACCTATGGTCACACTGATTGGCTCATACACACATCATAAGTATGATAGTGATTGGCCGTATGCACATCACAAATACAGTGGTGACTAACTCATGTGTATATCAAAAGTACAACATGGACTACATCATACACAAGTCACACATACCATAATGACTAACTCCAACATACATCACATATATCTAGTGGGAATAATATATATAATAAATTACATGTTCAGATAAAGAAAACATAGTAAAGTGGAGATGGATGCAATAAAATGCATGCATCAACCCACCACCTAATTCACAATCACATAAGACCTAAAGAAGATCTCAATTTGAAAAGGAATGTTAGTGCATCCCATACTACACTTTGGGTCCCATCCTTTTCCAATCCACTACCATCTGTGATGACAATCAAGCAGCCCATACTATTAGATTTTGTCACTAGCATGGGAATCAATAAATATATACATAAAAATTGAGACCATTTTCACAATAAGCGACTAACATATACATAATCATTGAATGACACATCCAAAATTACTAACACCTATGCATAGTGCATCCCTAATAGAAAAGGAATGTTGGTGAAGTGCACACTACACTATGGGTTCATCATTTTCCCTAGTTTTATGCAACATCAAATAATTAGGAAGAGAATTCAATGTATCCCATTCTACACTGAGGGTTTTTCCTCAACCCAACACCTAGTTAAGTATACCATCAAAAATTTGGGAAGAGGGTTTGATGTATCCCATACTACACAAAAAATTTATCCTCAATCCCAAGGATTTCCACAAGTATTGAACCTTTGCAACCCAATGGATTCCAAATTTAATCATGCCATCAAGAACAATCCTATTCACCATGAAAGAAGTAGATTCTAACATATATCACTTTATGGTCAACCCTAGTGATATTATCTACTATCTTCTTCACAATCTAGGGAAACACTTGGCATTGACCACCCCTATGCTATAGGTGATTCTCAATGAACCCTCATGATACAAATTTTAGCCATTTTTGTTGTTACCTTCATAATAGAATAACTACACATGAAACCACTTTTGTATCAAATTGAAAATATCCCCTATAAATACTTCACGTTTGTGATCTAGGTGAATGCCAACTAATGCAAAAGTCACAACAATATCTCTAGGCATACAACATTGGCATGGTCCAATGAAAACCTGCTAATTGTTACGATATCATAACTAGGATAGCCTTTAGCAACCTTTACCTTTGTGAACCAAGTGAAAGCCAAATAATCCCTTGAAATAGACTATACATCAATTATTGGAATGGTCCAATGATTTTCTATCATTGCTCAAATATCCTGAAGGTTCACACTTGTGGGGATCACACATAACAAGGTTCTCAATACTAAGCAAGTGGACCTAGAAAAAAGTATCACAATCAACTAATTTAGGAGCCCATTCATAGATTCCTATAGTTCTATATTTTAATTTGATAAATACGTTATAATTGTATTGAACAAACACAAGATTTCCTCTACTCAAAAAATATCAAATATAAGGTAGTCAAATCTAGCCACTTCATTCTGCTTACTATTAAGAAGCATATTATGTATTAAATACAAGTTATCAGGTTTCCTTAACTCATTCATAACAAATTAATATCCATTTAAACCTTAAACTAAACCCTACTAAAGAGAGAAGGTGAAACAAGAAAGGAACAATCCCAAATCTTGGAGCTGTCCCCCTAAACACTCCCCCTATGGACTTGAGTTCATAGGGGCATCATTTTCCCATTAACAACCCATGTACCCACTTCTAAACATGGTTAAATTCACACGTATTTTGCCTTGCAAGGTCTCTCAAAGGACCTATGCACAAGTTCCTATAACCAATGTTTCATTGAGGATTTCCTTCAATTATTAACATGTGACAACAACTAGGAAAAATTTTAATTGTGCTCACAATATAGTAAACCTATATTAAGGAAATTTGACAAGGACATCCAAATATCAACTTTGACCCCCCACTTATATTAATCCCCATTCAGTGTGAGCATCCTAGAACCTATGTAATTAACTCTCAAGAATATCGGGAAAAAATTGTTACTCTAATGATAATACCATATACTTTATAACATATGGTTAATATTAGAAAATTATAGCATACAACGTGATTTGGTAATCATAGATATCACAAGTTTATTGACTCTAGATATCTTGATGCATTTTATTACAGTAATGAGGAACCCCTTAAAAAACATTCCTCTAATAATGGGGGTAACCTAGTAGAATAAATATCACATAACATTGTCCAATAACTATTTCTAATAATTAGGGTATTGGAATATTAATGTAGTCCTTAGAACTATCTTTCTAACTATAGTGTCTTATTCAACTATAAGGAAGAATTCTTTCCTAGGATTCCCAACCTTGACATAGAGTTTTCCTATTAAAGTTACAAGCTAGTTTAATGAAGGACAATCATGTTGATGAAATAAATCACAATGGTATATGATTTTACCCAAATGAATCAATTCAACACGTCAAGATGATACATTACTAAGAACAATATTCTTGAGCTACCTTTGCATAGGGTGGTCACAATTATCAACTATTTATATACTTAGGTGAGAATTAACATATCATTATCCTATATGATGCACTATAGACTATAATAGTGTCTTAGAAGTGTTACAAATATGAAAAAGATTGGTGGTGTTGTAATTAATGTTTTCATTGATGTCAACACATTTCAGTATGTTGCAGATGTGATGAATTAATGAGTTTCCAAGTTCTTTTGAGAAAATTAATAAAGAGAAGTCAAAGTGATGAATGTGTTCAGAATGTGCTCTGGTATGTGCTCCGCATTTCTCCTATGTTGATCCTATTCTTGTGTGGATCCTAAGGTTTTCTAATGGTGATCTAGTGGTGATATCTCCTAAGTTGTAGTTTTTGGTTTGATGGGATGTGAAAGTTACATTCACCAGTGTGTGAATTTTTCTGGCAGAGTTGGTCTTCTATGGACTAGGAGAAATGTTTCTACTCCATATTCCTCTGTTCTATTTCAGATCTTTTGGATCTTGAATATGTCTTATATTGGTGTTCTCTTGGTTTTGGCAAAGAATTTTGTGATTTGGTGTTTCAAAAGTCATGTTTCTGAGTTGCAAGTATGTGTTTGCACAGTTTGAATGGACCTATGGAAGGATTTTGGTGTTCGAAGATCATTACACTTGTTGTGGATGTATCTGAAGGAACTTCAGATGTGTTCTCATGCATAATTAAGCATGTTTCATCATCTGTGTGTCATCTTCTTGTTGGGGAAGCATGTACATCAATGTTCATTTGTGTTTTCATTAGGTTTGGTTGACCTAGTGTTTACACTTCATTTGAGGAATTAAATTTAATTAAGGAAGCATGTGGTTGACTTGAGACATTATCTTTTGGTCTTGCATAAATATTTTATTGGTCCACTCTCAATCTTTTCCATTGCGGGAATTTTGAGTTTATGACCTAATTTGAATTTATGAAATGATGTTTATGTGGCTGACCTTGGAGAAAGTTTCTAAGGTTGAATATGGTATAAATACAATTTAAATTGCAAGTATTTAGAATGTAGATGCAAAGTGATGAAGTAGGCCACAAATCATAAAAGAAGTGTATGAAAGTGAGATGAGGCAACAATACTTCATTGTGTTAGATTCTTGAAGGCAGTGAGCTGAAGGTTTCTGCAATCTTCTGATCAAGGCTGTGAATGTGTATTAATTGTTGTGGTGGATCTTTTGTTCTCTTTTATATTAGTAGGAAGTGAGCCTTTCTGTTGGATAGTGATTCCTTTTTATAGGTAGTGAGCCTTTGTGTTTGGACAATGAGTCCTCTTCTGGGTAGTGAGCCCTTAGTAGTGAGCCTCTGTATTCGGTTTTATAATCTCTTTATATTGTGAGTTAATCCTCACCATGGTTTTTCCTTAATTGGGTTTTCCACATAAAAATATAGTGTTCATTGTGTTGATTTAGTTTCTGTTATTTTTGTTTCATGCTCATACTTAATAACAAAATAGTGTGGTTGTGGAATTGATAAGTGTTGAAGTTTTGAATTTGAATTTGTGTGACAATTGATTCACCCCCCCTCTTAGTTGTCCTATTCCTATTTAACAAGGAGTATTGTCATAATCTAATACATACTCATACATTTGTGCATAACAACTTAAAAATACATTCACTCATAATAGACCATAGGGAAACAATAGTTAGAATATTGTTACAAGGATCCCTCGATAATAGGTAATAACTTCCTTCTTGCACAAAAAATTTATATTTCTACGTTGAGGACTTCTTATTTTTATATGTAACATGATAAAATTCCAAGACCCAGTAGTTCATGCCAATATTCAATGCTCTTACTAATAGGCACAGAGGTACTAAACATGATCACTACTCCCTACATAGTGATAAATTGATAATTTATAAATATGTATTGAACTATGATTACACATAAAATCTTACCTAGGCATCATTAGATTGTTCAATATCATAACAATATAATAACCCTTGATTTTCAAAAGTAAAACTAAAATGTAGATATATAACTTTTAACATTAATGCAATAATACTCTTATTTAATTATATATTTTCCTTCAATCTTAAGAAAAACTCTACTTTTCCAAGAAGGTAAATTTTAGTCCTCTATTTACTAAGTAATACTTATTATATGATTACAATAATGCAGCAATGTATCATCACACTATTAATCTCCCAATGTGAACATCATTGAGGTTTCCTCTATGATGTCTTTTGTTTAATAGTGTAATATTTTCTTAAAGAATATTGAAATTGTCCTTGGTTTCTTTGTATTTTTTTATTTATTTTATCTATCAACTATGAATGACCTCTACAAATATTGAAAGTCACACTATACATAGGAAAATACACATGTAATACAATGGGTTACACATCCAAATATATGGACATATACCTACATGTGTGAGGAAATATCATATACATATCTAATATATACTCACACAAGAATTAAAAAGTGTTTCTGATTGTACTTGGTGCTAGAAGGATTGTATGGCACTTAAGTGTGTAGACAATCCATAAAGGATGGGAAGTTTTATAAACATATTTATATTATCTATGCAAAATTGTAACTCTATATGCCCAAACCCAAAAATGAAGGTATATATAATTTTTGAAAATCTTAAAACCACTTACTTGACCATGTATCTATATTCCTCCTTCCTTATTGCACCCTCTTCACTTGCATGTTGGAATGGGTCTTTGTATCTCTAATAATTTTCTTCTTTCCTCTACAAATGGTATCTCAAATTCCCATTCATGTGACCATAATAAATGATGTTATTATCAGCATCAAGAAATAACCAAAGCATGGGAAAATGATGAAAAGATGTATGGGAAAATGTTTGTGTCTTGCTCTCTATCTAGAAAGTAAGAATAGGAGTAAGAATCCCCTATGTTCCATTCTGTTACTCCAAAATCACCCCTTTATCTAATTTCAAACCCTTTAATGTTCCCTATGTCTAATGAAATTACTCCTTCCTTAAAACTTTGATGGTTTCCCTTTGCCTATTTGAAGATCCCATTTCAACGCAGGTAGGAAGAATGTTGGCAATGGTTGGGAAATTTAGTTTTCCTCCTGCCAATTTCATTTGCTTGAAAGTTTCTACAGCCTTTTCAACGAGTCTACCTCATTCATATCCTATAATCATTTCCTTTTTTTCTCATGAAACCACATTATTATGAGGCATACTTGTTAGAAGCCTCCTTCAAATTCTTGGTTGCTCATAAAACCTCTATTTTCCTGCCTTCAAACTACCTCAAGATCACCTCCACCTCAATTTCTCATATTCTAAGGTTTTATACGCTTCTAAAATTGCATGAAAGTCATGTTTTATGGGAGTCTTTGATCACATTTTCACCCTGCGCAACCTTTTCTTCCAACAACCTATAATCCTTTCCTCTATCAACCGCTATTGCTCATGTCTTCAGGGGGAAAATATGCCTCAAACTACTTGAGAAGTGAGAATGCATCTTTCTGGAGGTTGTGGGTCAAAATTTCCTTTGCACATTGTCCATCATCTTCACACTAAAATTCTTGACAAGTTTGGGGGTTTTATGCCTCTTAATAGTGTTGGAAATATTTAACTTTTTTGACTGAGCCTTTCTCACGTCAACCCCTAATTTCACATACCTCTCAGGGGATTTCAACAAGAAGTTTATTTTTTGGGATTCTCATCCTTGTTCTTCTCCTAACTGCACGAGTGGTAGGTAATTTTAAATTTCCAAAATTTATTGTGTTAGGTGTTCAAATTTGAATTTTGAAAGGGAATTTTTGAATGTAGACAAATAGAAGGAATGTAACAATTAGTTTAGAGATCTATAGAAGATTGGTAGAAGAATTTTTAGAGAGTTGCAAGAAGGTGAGGAGCATCAGATAGCTCTAGATTATTCAATATTTGTAGGGAGCAACAAATAGCTTTTGATTGTTTAGTGTTTGTAGGGAGCAACAGATGGCTCGAGATTGTTCAATGTAGGAATAAGTAAAGTGAGCTTTGAAAAGCTCCTAGAATTGTTCTGTGTGTGTGTGTGTAGCTCCAGATTGCTACAAATCTAGTTTGGTATCTATAGTTTGTAGTTTCAAGTTTGAAATCATTTTCTAATGGTTATTTCCTAATTTAATAGAAGAAGCAAGTTCATATTCCTAGCTTGTGTGTCTCCAATCTATTATGTTATTGTTATTCTGCATTTTGTTTTGGGTATTCCCATTTGATTGGGAAATAGAGTAGCAGCTTTGTGTGCATTTTATTTAGATATTTTTTAACTCGGTATCAAAGCCAGAAGGCCCTAAGCCTTGAGTGAGTTGGGAATTTATCTTTTCTGAGTGTTTAAAGTTTTTTTTATTGGAGACATGGCTAGAGATGAGAGTAATAGTTGGCAGTAGCCACCACAATTCAATGGATAAAACTATGATGTTTGGGAAAATAAAATGAAGACCATAATGGTTGTAAACGATGTGTGGGAATTTGTGATCAATGGGTTCAATGATGTGACTGATCCATTAGTGTATGCAGTCCTTACAAATAACCAGAAGACCCAATTGAAGGAGACAAGGAGGAAATATGTAAAAGCATTGAGTTTGATTGAAGCAACCTTGATAGAGGCCATTTTTCGTAGAATAGAAGCAGCTAACTATGCAAAGGAAGCTTGGGAAATCCTCCAAACTAGTTACAAAGGGATTGATAAAGTTAGATAGGTGAAGCTCCATATGCTTAGAACAAATTTTGAGACTCTCCAAATGAAGGATAGTGAGTCTATCTTAGAATTTCACACAAGAATTTCTAGTTTGATAAACTAGTTGAGAATGAATGGAGAAGTCATGGAAGAGTAGAGGATTGTGGAGAAAATCCTTAGAATTTTACCCATGAAGTTTGATGCAATTGTGATTTCTATTGAAGAGGAAAAGGACCTCTCAACATTGTCTATTGATGAGCTGATGAGTTCTCTGTAAACCCATGAGTAGTGCCTAAATAAGTCTACAAGTTCTTCTCATGAGCAAGCTTTCAAAGCTCAAGCTAATGCAAGAGGAAAGGAGAGAGGTAGAAGAAACTTCAGATGTGGTTGAGGTAGATCTAGTTGTGGAAGTGCTGGAGAAGATAGCTCAGGATAGGGACACAACTAAGAGGGAGTAAGCAGCTCTCAGTCCAACTCTAGACAAGCCAACAAGATCAATAGCTCGAGTCAGAAGGGTGACAAGAGTAATATTGAATGTTACTTTTTCCATAAGTTTTTCCATTATGCAAGTGAGTGCTAGAAAAAGCACCGTGACTGGTTCAAACAAAGTGAAAATGTGGCTAATGAAAAAGTGGCTAAGGGAAATTAGTAAAAGGCTTTCATCATATGCAACATTGTTGAGCAAGGTAGTGATGAGGTATGGTTTATAGACAGTGGATGTAGCAACCACATGAGTGGTAATGAAAGTTTATTTTCTTTCATTGATAAAAATGTTAAGTTTGAAATAAAAAGGGGAACAATGAAATAGTTCCAATTGTGGGAAAAGGTTCTATTTTTTTTTACACCAAGAAAGGTGATAAGAAGGAGATTGATGATGTGTATTTTTTCCCTAGTATAAAGCACAATCTCATGAGTATTGGATAGTTGATCCATAAAGGATACAAAGTTTTGATGGAAAAGGGTGAATGCATCATTTATGAGAAAGATAGAAGCAAGAAAGTAATTGCAACAGTGTAAACGACAAAGAATAGGATGTTCCCTTTAAGGCTAGAAAGGTGTTTCTTAGCTCAGTTCCCAGCTAGAGGAAAATGTACAGTAGTACAACAACAAGTAGTAGCCTTCAAGATAGTCATTCAAGACCCTTCCAAACTTTGGCATCTCAGGTATGGACACTTAGGCTATAATGTGATTTTGAATATATTTTCAAAGAAGGATATAGTTGGAGGTTTACCAACCATAGTAAAGCCAAGTGGTAGATGTGAAGCCTGCATTTTAGGTAAGCAACATAGACATCCCTTTTAATCGAGCAATTATAGAAGGGTGAGAGCACCATTGGAGTTGGTTTACACTAATTTGTGTGGCCCTATGAAAAAAAAATTTATTGGTAAGAGCCAATATTTTATGACCTTCATATATTATTACAATCGTAAGACATGGGTTTATTTCTTGCAACATAAATCTTAAGAATTTGACAAGTTTGTAGTATTTAAAGCGCAATATGAAAAGGAGAGTGGACATTTCATCAAGGTCCTAAGGTCAGATCAAGGGGGAGAGTATACCTCCAATAAATTTGTGAATTTTTGCAAGAAACATGGCATTAAGAAGGAGCTAATACTAGCCTATACTCTACAGAAAAATGGAGTGGCTAGGAGAAAAAAGAGAACCATTAGGCTGATGCAAGAAGTTGAGTACACAAAGCTCAAAAAGTGGAAGTGTTTTTGTTGTTTTTCAGAATTTCTCACCCTTGGATTGAAAATTTGAGTCACTTACACAATGAATCTTAAAAAAAGTCAGTATATGAAATTTAAAATTTTGAATATAGTTTCCAAATATGTAAATTATTCAAATACCTAGATTATAGAAATTAAATTTTGATAGGGATCTACAAAAACAACTTTTTAAAAGTCCATGTTTTTTAACCATACCAAGCACATGTACAAACACCAGTTTTTGACCCAAATAAAAGTATTTTGCTAATCCCTTTTGGGAAAAGATAGCTAACAACATGAAGATTGATGTGGAATTTTTTTTGTAATTTTTTGTTGAATTTTTTTTTATTATTTTTTTATTGGCCTTAATTATTGTTTTTAAAAATCAACATGGACGGACAACATAATTGGACCTACACTTTTTTTTAAAAAAAAAAAATCATTGTGTAGAGAATTGTCTGAAGTTTGATGCCAAATAATTTTTTTTACAAGAAACTTAACCAAAAAAAAGTTGTTAAAAAACAAAAAAAGATTGATATTTCAAGTTTAAGGACTAGTTTGCTTAGAAATTAATTAAAAAATAGAAAACATAATCGAATTTTAATAAAAAAAATATATTTGGAAAGTAGACATTGTTTTCTCTAATGGGTTTCAAATTTATAGATTGATTCAGAAAAAAAGTCCATCATCCATATTGCCAAAGTTGGACATTCTTCTCCAATTTTCCTTAGTTTTTTAGTTGCAGGTCAAAGGAAAAGGCTCGGATTACCAAGCCTTTCCCAAGCCTAAAACCAAGATTGCATGTGGGTTGGGAAATCAAATTTTAAATAAAGTGTATGTGTTACTAAAATGTGTACCCGTTATTCAAACAAAATGTGTACGTGTTTCATACGCATACATGTTATCTAATTACTTGTTGGGTAAAGGTAACATGTATGTGTTATATAATATGTATGCATTTCATAACACGTACATGTTTCTGATATAGCCATTTTTTCCTAATTTAGTAAATATTGATAAAACACATTTTTTTTGCAAACATTTTTTTTCTATAGTATGGACCGAAAGCGCCATTTTCTACATTTTTTATTGCAAATTTGTCTTGTACAAGGCATATTCTATTCAAATTGTTGGAAGAGACAAAGTGTAGGTTGAATTTTCTGAAATGGAATAAAGTACAAGAAATTTTTACAAGAAGATTTGGAAAAAGAGAATTTTTTGATGCATTCATGATGTTTTTGTACTTCATAGTTTAAAGAAAAAAGCATCTTCATACTACATAGTTTTGTTTGAATATTTGAAGGAGATAACAATTTGAAAATAGATTGTATTTGAATCAATTTTTTTTCATCAAAGAGGGTTTGGTAACCATGGGTGATAAGAAAAGACAAAAAAAAAGATGTAGAAAGTTAATGATACCCAAAGAAATTCAAGCAAATAGAGATATGGAGGAAAAAAGATAGAGGGATAGAAGAGAAAAGATTCGTCAAATGAAAAAATTGCAAGCATCTAGTTCCAAGAATGTTGAAGAGGAAACCATGAATGATGAAATGAATGTAGATGATGCAAATGTGGAGATGGTGAATATGGAGGAAAATGCAATTATGGAGACAAACCCAACTATGCTTTCAACTTCAACTCTAAATGATGTGGAAATAGTACCTATGCAAACAACTTCGGGTATATCTTCAAATCTGTCTCTCAATGATATGGAAAATGCACCTATTCATACAATCCATCCAGGTGTGTGTTCAAACCCAAGTTTTGACAATAGTGATATTGCTTGTTTAGATGAAGCTAGATACACCATTGATGATATCAATAATTCTAGGGTTGAAACAATGCAAAAACAAAAAAAAAAAGATGAAATTATGTCTTATAAGAATGCAAATGAGAATGAAATCCCTCATATTGATGAAAATGTGAATGAAATCCCTTTTACATTTGAAAATGAAAATGAAACCCCTTGTATGGATGAACTTGAAAATGTTTTTTTAACAATTGAAAGAGATGTGCTAGATAAACTTTGTGGTAAAGTTTCTTGGAGAAAAATTAGAAATTATGGAAATAGAATATATAAAATGTTTTTTTATAGAAATAAGTTAGGATTCCAATGTAAACTCATGGTGCAATTGATGATAATGTTGAAAATTAGAATAGTGATGAAAAAATTAGGTGTTTTTGTAAAACCAAAAAAGAAAGATGATTCAATAGAACAAGTCATATCTAGTGTTGCTAATGCTATTGATTTTATAGGTAAGAAAATTCAATCAAAAGATAAGAATGTTTCCAGTTGTGCAATAACAACTGTTCTAGTTGATAAAGAAACTTCAAATGAGTGTTAAGTACGATTAGTAAATGTATAAAAGTAAATCCTAGAACTTTGATGAGAGCTGCTAAAAGAAGAGAAAGTATTGAAAAGGATCCAATTAATCAATGTTGGAGTTTTAGTGGTAGACTTCCAAGATCAGACATGAAATTAAGTAATGAAATTAAATATTTAATCAAAAAAAAATGGCATGAAAATACAAGAGTATCACCTAACATTAGAGATGTCTTAAAATTAAGGATGGGTTTGAAAATTCATGAAGCTCATCCAAAGCATCTCTTAGATATGACTCAAACCGAATTATATAAAAAAAAATAGATGCTTCAATCATACCATTGAATATTAATATAAGTCAAAGATCATTTGAAAAGTGTAAACCTTGGTATGTTAGAATTAATAAGCAATGAATCTCTTGTTGTTGTAAGAACCATGTACAATTTCATTATTATTATGATAGTTTTCAATATATACGATGCACTTTGCATGCTAACCAAATTATGCAGGACATTTTTGGTATTCATATGCCACCTAGAAGAATAAGATATTTTATTGTAGGTTTATTTTGTGAACCCTCTAATGGAAACTTATTTTATTTAAAAACACGTACTTCTAGAGAATGTGATAGATGTGGTAACTTTTTATTATTAGGATAATGTATGCATGAAAGTAGTTTAGATGAATTTGGACAACAATTAGTGGATGTAAAAAAATTTAAAAATGTTGAGTATACTTTGAAAGATGGAAAATTGGAAAATGTTGTGAGCTAATTGTGGAAAAAATTAGTGTGCATGCATTTATTAATGAATTTAAAGATAAGATTGTACCTAAATATGTTCAACACTCTTAGTATGCTCATTGGCTTGATAATAAATTTCATTTATGTAAAAACACATTCCCAATTGGAACTTCACTATCAGTTGTTAATTTTGCTAAAAATTATACTCTTCCTCCACAAGAAGAAATTCAATCACAGTATTATAATTCAGTGCAAGTAGCTATATTTTTTCACATTGTTTATAGACATGCAGATGATAGTACAGAAGATAATAGAAATTTTTTGAGAGAGTACCATTTTTATGTAAGTGATAATAGATTACATTCATCTAAGTTTGTTCAATATTGTTTTGATATATTTTATAAAAATTTAAAAGAGAGGAATTCAAATGCTAGAACATCTCATATGGTCAGATAATTGCACAGGTCAATTCAAATATGCTAGAATGTTTTATTGGTTATGTAGACTTCATAAAGAAAATAATATCTAGCACATATGGATATTTTTTGAAGCTAGTCATGGTAAGGGAGAACACGATGGAACAGGTGCATGTGTGAAAAGAGGTCTTGCTAGAGAGCAACTAAAATTTGAAGATGCTACAAAATTTAGAGATGCATGTGCAATTGTAGATTGGTGCAATACCAAATTATCTACAAAAAATGAGAGCTCAATAATTCAATGCTTCTTTTGGTTAGTTGAAGAAAATGATGTTTTTTCTCGACAAGATTGTGAAACACTTAATGGATCTGCAAAATGGCATTCATTTAAGAGTTCGAATGCAAACACATGGACAATATGGACAAGGGAGTTGGCATGATTTTTTCAATTTTGTATTGCAGGTGATTGGGAGGCATGTGAAAATACGGAATGGGTCGAACAATGGTAACAATGAGCCTTAAATCCTACATCGACACATGTTCAACATGGAATGACAATTGAAGATAATCAAGTGTTTGCATCAAATGATTATGATCATGTTTCGGATCTTGTACAAGAAGGTACATTATTTATTGAGTTGAATTTTATATTTATGCATGTTTAATATATGTGAATTAAATATAAGTCGCACTTTATTGAATTTTTTATTTATTTTTGTAGGACATATGTATGTTGTTGCACCTGAGGGGAATGAAGAGCAGACTAAGTATTGGTTGGCTAGATGTGTTGAGAGAAAACATAAGTTGGTACATCCTAGAGTGGATGATGACAACTTTGAGTATCCAACTGGTTCAATGGTTGTTGTTGGCACCTGGCTTCAAAAATATTTGATGAGAAAGAATGGCTTGCCTACATTTGAATATTATGAAAGACACAAGAAGATTATTCATTATCCACATTTGATTTTGGCAATCAATATAAAACTAGTTAGATATCAAGGGAGGCCTGCTAATAAAGTTTTATGGACAATTTCAATGGATGATCATGAGGAAATCATAGATACATTAAAAGAAAGAGAGGATTTAGATGGTACAACAGAGTAAATAAATATTGGTAAGTATATAGTCAAGTATATATATTTAATTGATATATATATGTCTTTAATAGTCATTTCCTAATTAAATTTTTATATCATTTTTTTTAGGTCTCCCAAAATTAGATGCTTTACAAAAAAGAGAGAAGATACATATATTACAATGGAATTTGAATATAGAGATAGGTAAATATATATATAGGGGTATGTGTAGGATCATCATGAAAAAACAGGCCTTTAAGTGGCAAAAAATTCAGAAAAATTAGAGTTAGGAAACTTGACATAAAAATTTGAATAAGTTATCTATATTATTTCAAAAATATGTAAGAATAGAAGTTGCAACAAATTGAATGTAGTTTCTAAACTACTAGGTTTGTTTAAAAAATAATCTATTTGGTAAAAATTTGAAATTTTAATGCAGTAGTACTTAAATTTCAGGGAAAAAATAAGTAGGTGTCTGTCTGACCACCATAACCACAATAAAATGATAATATTTTTTATAAGATTTGAGATATAAGTAGATGACTCATGCCTCGATGTGATGCATAATTTTTTGTAATTTTTTTCTAAGTAAATTATTAATTATGATTTTTTATTACAGCTTTTAAAAAATATAAAAACTTGTATCTTTGACCACCTTAACTTGGACAAAACTTCATGAAATTCTATTTTTATTTTTTTAATCCTATAGTATGCCAAGCATAGAATGTGACACATGTTTTGGATTCAAAAAATGTAATACTGTTTGAAAGCTATAGATATTTTTCAATCATCCTATCAATCAAGACTTTAGTCATAATTCGAATAGAAAATGAATAATAATTACTTATTAAATTCAAAGTAAAGCATAATTGATATTGGTGGAAAGCTAAGAATATAACCATTTTCATTTCATCAATTTTGGGTAAAAAAAATAGTCGTCAGCCACATACCCATCATATTGCCACTTTTTGGCCCACCATGATCCTACACATACCCATAGTTCTAAATACATTTAATTGATAGTAGAAATATAAAACTAAATTTAATTTATTTTCATTTTATAAAAATTTTATAATTGATTTCATATCCCCTTAAGCCATTCTCATAAAACCCCTTAATCCATCCTCTTATGTATCATTAATCCATCCTCTTGCATCCCCTTAAGTCTCTCTCTTAATTCCCCTTAAGCCATTCTATTAGGACCCCTTAATCCATCCACTTGTATCCCCTTAAGTCACTCTCTCAACACCCCTTAAGCTATCCTCTTAGGACCCATTAATCCATATCCTCATATGTCTACCCTTAATCCATCCACTTGCATTGAGCCTTAAGTCACTCTCATAACACCCCTTAAGCTATCCTCTTAGGACCCCTTAATCCATATCCTCGTATGTCTACCCTTAATCCATCCACTTGCATCCCCTTAAGTCACTCTCTCAACACCCCTTAAGCTATCCTCTTAGGACCCCTAATCCATATCCTTGTATGTCTACCCTTAATCCATCCACTTGCATCCCCTTAAGTCAATCTCTCAACACCCCTTAAGCTATCCTCTTACGACCCCTTAATGGTTTAGGGTTCATCTCCCAATCTCTAGGTCATATGGTTTAGGGTTTACAGTTTCTAGGGTTCATGAGATGCTAAGAATAGCATATCTAAATGGGTTAATGGTTTAGGGTTCATCTCCCAATCTCTAGGTCATATGGTTCAGGGTTTACGATTTCTAGGGTTCATGAGATGCTTAGAATAACAAATCTATATGGGCTAATGGTTTAGGGTTCATCTCCCAATCTCTAGGTCATATGTTTTAGGGTTTATGATTTCTAGGGTTCATGAGATGCTTAGAATAACAAATCTATATTGGTTTTAAGGGTTTAGGTTTCATCTCCTAGGATTGAGGCCATATGGTTTAAATTCATTCTCTCAACTCTCCTTAATCCACAATCTTGCATCCCTTAATTCACTCTCATAATTCCCCTTAAGCCATCCTCTTAGCGCCTATTAAGCCATATTGTAAGGTTCATGACATGCATCCCCTTAATCCACTATCTTACATCCCTTTAAGTCATTCTATCAACTCCCCTTAATATACCCTCTTACATCCCTTAAAGTCATTCTATCAACTCCCCTTAATCCACCCTTTTGCATCCCATTAATCCACTCTCTAACATCCATTTAAGTCATTCTATCAACTCCCCTTAATCCACTCTCTTACATCCCTTCAAGTCATTCTATCAACTCCCCTTAATCCACCCTCTTGCATCCCCTTAATCGACTCTCTAACATCCCTTTAAGTCATTCTATCAACTCCACTTAATCCACTCTCTTACATCCCTTTAATTCATTCTATCAACTCCCCTTAATCCACCCTCTTGCATCCTCTTAAGCCATCCTCTTAAAGGACCCTTAAGTCATATCCTCTTACATCCCCTTAATCCATAATCTTGCATCCCTTAAGTCACTCTCATAATTCCCCTTAAGGTATCCTCTTAGGGCTTATTAAGCCATGTCATAAGGTTCATGACATGCATCCCCTTAATCCACTATCTTACATCCCTTTAATCCATTCTATGAACTCCCCTTAATGCACCCTCTTACATCCCTTCAAGTCATTCTATCAACTCCCCTTAATCCACCCTATTGCATCCCCTTAATCCACTCTCTTACATCCCTTTAAGTCATTTTATCAACTCCGCTTAATCCACCCTCTTGCATCCCCTTAATGCACCCTCTTACATCCCTTCAATTCATTCTATCAACTCCCATTAACCCACCCTCTTGCATCCCCTTAATCCACCCTCTTGCATCCCCTTAATGCACCCTCTTACATCCCTTCAATTCATTCTATCAAATCCCATTAACCCACCCTCTTGCATCCCATTAATCCAATCTCTTACATCCCTTTAAGTCATTCTATCAACTCCCCTTAATCCACCCTCTTGCATCCCCTTAAGCCATCCTCTTAAAGGACTCTCATAACTCCCCTTAAGCCATCCTCTTAGGATCCATTAAGCCATATCCTAAGGTTCATGAGATGCATCCTCTTAAACCATCCTCTTAACTCCCCTTAAGGCATTCTCTTAAGA